>JAOTRH010285706.1:0-38793 GCA_034768845.1 Heliamphora exappendiculata | reverse complement strand
AAAAAAGTAAGTTTTATCATACAATATTCAAATATATTACATATAAATATATGTCCATTTAGTATTTGTGTCATTTTAAAAAATTTTAAGTAATTAAATAATTAAAGTAAAATAGAAATCTTGAGAATTCTCTAAAATTCGTTAGTGGATTATAAATAAGATCATGTTAGTAAGGAGTGAGATTAGTTTTTACATATTTGATTTAAATCAAATTAGACAATAAATTTAATTATAACTTATTTGATTTGCGCTTATAAAATTAAATTAAATTTATTTTTATTTTACCGTTGCATTGAGATCTTCTATCTTCTCAATATTTTCCGTTCTCAAATTCACTATTTTCTTGCTTTTCTTTTTTTCTTTATTTTCTCCTAGTTGGTCTATTTAATGTCTAACTTATATTTGTAAATATAAATTATTCAATGTTACTTTACTTTGTAATTTGTTGGCAGTACAAGATTGAAGTCAATCAACTAATATACAATTTATTCACAGTATATAATTAAAGCGAGTCAACTAATACAAATAATGACGATCTTGTGCGATGAAAAAAATCATAACATAATAAAAGGCAAAAGCTTGCGACAATTTGGTCCTTTTTTTTTTATATTGTTGAATGGATTACTAATCTTTTTTAAGTTTCACAATTCACTCAATTTAAAAGATTCATAATTGGAAAAAATTATTAGTCAAACCTATTTTTTCAAAAGCAAACATAAATCTAAGCTCCACATGTATTTATATGGATGAATAATAATAATAATAATAATAATAATAATAATAATAATATAAAAAGAACAATGTTGAGAATATCTAATAATGAATCCAAAATTGAATTAAAAGATGATTTAAAAACCAAAAAAATGAAAAATAAATCGTAGCATATATAGTAGAATTCAATTAGCTAAGATTCCATATTTACCAATTAGGATATCGATGGCTGCGTCCTCTTCTTCTCTTTTCGTATTGCTCCCCATTCAGTTCTTCCAACATAAACTATAACCAAAATGCAATGCCCGAGAGCAAAGAAATCAAATCTCTTTAAAAGTATCTATCTTTGCACTTTTAAAATCTGACTCAAAAAGGACACTGACTAAATTTACTAAGACATTGCAAATAATGAAAGCCACATATAGCTTATATTTGGTTTCCTTAAAAGCTGATTTTTTTGCCCCAAAGTTAACTTTTAAGTTATACCATTTGGCTTAGCTAAAAAGCTAATTAATTTTTTTTTAAATTTTTTTAAGAAAAGGCTTGTACACATCTCAAACTCCTTCACTTTTTTTTAAGTAAAATTACTATAATACCTTAAATTAAAAAAGTCAATCATCTTTACAAAAATAAAAAAACCATACTAATATTTTAAATACTACAATTTAAAAATAAAAAATAACGACACATTAGACATTTTAATAAAAAAAAAACAAAAAAAACTATTATAAAAAATTATCCCAAACAATCTAATTTTTTTATTTCTATATTTTTTTTTAAAAACCTAAACCTCTTAAAAACTAAACTTTTTAAACATCCCAAACAAAACTACATATAATAAGTAGTGCAATCAACCAAGCATAGAACTTCACCAAATATGCTACAATTGAGTAGATTCTTGCTCCTAATATTTTGTTGGACCGAAGGGATCAAAAATTAATTTGAAACGCAATAACGTCGCTAATTTGGAGGGTGACAATGTAATTTTATAAAGAATGAAAACATACCAGCTTTGAGCAAACTGTCTTTTTATATATATATGGATGTAGATGGATAATAAAAAAATTATTGAGTTCAGAGAAGCCAATGCCTCTTTTTAAATTACCACAAAGTTTTACAAGAAGTTTTTTAACTCCCCTTTCGTGCACAATCCTATTTAAACAACTAGTAGTATACTCTTTCACGGCACTTAATTCAAAATAAAAGATTTATTCTATGCTATTATCACAGAAGAAATTGAGAAGAAGATGATGAGACAGGTGTTGGTCATTAAGGATAGAAATAAAATGAAAGCTCCAACTAACCTAGGCATCAGCGTTAGTGTTGCCTGAGTAAATCTGAAACAAAATCCTAGATAATCCAAGCAATTGACAAATTTTGATAGACATTTTTTTCTAAGAAAACAACAATTTTCTACAATTTCTTGAGATTTTTCTTTCTTTCACAATATCGCTAGGAGCCCAGAAAGAATACTCAAAGTGAGTGATTAAAATTCACTGGGGTTGTGGCCACACTCTACTACCCAAAAAAATGTACATTGTTATATTTTTGTGATATCTTATTGCATTTGATTTAAAATTTGTCAATAAATAAATAAAATTACATACATGTGCTCATTGTTTTAGGAGTATTAACATGACAACATGGCAAGAATATAATGATGGTTCAGAACATATGAATTGTTAGGTAAGAGATACATTAACTTCGATGGAAGAGTCCGTCAAAACGATATCCTTTGAATTATCTGCTGGTTTTGGATGGTCGCGGCAGCCGAACTTTAGTCTCACATGTAGAGGTTTCATGAAGACCAGTTCTCCCAAATCTCTATTTGATTTTAATAAGAACTGAAAGCAAGCATCCCTTTCCATCCTTTTAGCCCTTTGGGAGTTCAAAACATCTGCATCTGCTATCCTAGCAGCATTTTTCTCCTCCTTGTCCTCACTTGAATTTTGATTTCTTTTCAACTTCAGATATAAAGCCGCAAAAACGATAAGCTGCACAAAATCAAAAATGACAAAGCAAAACAAAGTCAAATACAACAGACCGAGTGTTCAGTTTTAGGCTTCATTCAGCTAATGGGAAAGGAAAGGAAAAAAATAACTACTTGATTTTTCTGCATAAGTGTTACGTTGTCACACGAAAATTGGGACCCAATATTACAGTTTTTTTTGCAGGAAACGTTTTTCCACAAAACAAATCTTTTAAAAAGTTCAAGATTAAGCATCATGAGAAAGTTGAAAACTAAATTTCTACAAATTTTCTCACAAACTAAACGGGTAACGGAAATTAATTCACTCATTTTCTTTTTCCTTTCTTTTCCTTTGTAAATCGTTTTTTCATGTGATTTCAACTGAACCGAGTCTTATGTCATGGCCCAAAAGTTGCCGAGGCGTCAGAAGCCGGAAGAAGGGCAAATCAAGCCGATGGAGGTTCGTGGAAGGTTCCAAAAGGTGTTGGAAGGATCCAAAGCGCGGAAGAGCCTTGAAGAGTCCAGAGTATTCCGAAGGGTTCCGGAATATTCCAGAGTAACCTAGAAGATCCTAGAGGGGTGTGGAAGACTCCACCATGACTTGGAGAGGTGTGGAAAGGAAGGCTAGGGAACTTTGGGAAATGTTCTAGAAGATGAGTGATGGCCCTTGATCAAATTGATCATCACCATCTATTGAGGAGGTGGAGGGCTATATAAGGAGACGAGGCCTCAATTGAGAGGAACACTTGGAATACTTTAAAGGGGAGAGCACTAGGGAGATTCCAAAGAACTCTATAGGGTGAGAGTGGGGGTGGGTACTTGGGGAAGTGTTCCACGGGTCTCTCTATGGTGAGGGAGTGTCGAGTGTGAACTTGAGTGCTGTATCCTTGTAAAGCCTTTGTACACACATTCATTGTATAGTGAAGCATTTCTTATACAAATCTTTGGCGTGATGGTTGCGTGAGTGGAAAAGGCTAACTTAAGCATTCAAGATGCATTACCTAGGTGCCGCACGGGGCGCAAGTAGGATGGAAGTCTTGGCCCGTGACACTTAGGTGGGTTGCATGATACTTGGAAAGTAAGACATTTACTATATCTAAAAATATATCTAAAAATATTTTCCCTATTGAGGACTAAAAACTGACTAGCTTAAAGAAATATCATTTTAACTGTACCTCACTTGTTCCTGGACTTAAATGGACAGCACAATCAATGGAAACTCGCCCATCTTGTATATTTCCATCACCAGTGTTTTCATCATCACCTCTCAATTCTACTTCTGGTGTTGAGTAGGCAAGGTTGTCCAATTCATCGTACCACTGTTGGGAGACACCCACCTGTATGCATATATGCTGAACGATAAGCTGTCGATAACCAGACTCAAAAATAATTCAACAGATTTCAGCTTAAAAGAATTTAATTTCCAAAATAAAAAAATATGAAATTCGTGGAACACAATGTAGGGTAGACACCTTCTCAAGAGATGCCATTTTGCTCTCAACCCCCGAGACTTCAATAGCTGCCCCTCTTGCCTGGCGCCAGACACAACCTTCTTGTAATGGTTCAACAAGCTCAGTACCCTCCGGGATATCGACATTTAATTGTATGTCAATCTTACCTGTTTCATGCAAAACAAAAACAGGGATCACCAAAGCATATTAATGCATGAAAGTAACTCCAACATTGGTATTATAATCTGATAAAAGACATTATATGTTTTATGATCACAAGTTAATTGTGGAACAAAAATTCCACATTTATGGAAATATAAACCAAGAATGACTTCCACATCCTAACCAGCAGGCATAATATTATTCATTGCTTTATCCCTTGCCTTTCTCCCTCCACTAGTTAAGAGGTATTCCAGGTAAAGATCAAGTATATTCAGAAACAAAGGAAAGCATCTCAATCTGCACCATTTCAATACTTTGCCCAAATTTGAAGACTTCGATACATTTTTGGTTGTCACAATGATAAAAGATCTGGATGCCCAAAATAAGAAGTCAGGTCCAAGTACGATAATGAGAGCCAAAAGATACGAAGAAGTGCATTCCAAAGAAGTGCATTCCACTCCTAACACTTCTTTTTCAAAATGCCAAAGAAACGAAAAAGTGCATTCCACCCCTATCTCATCTATAAGAAAGTTGTGGGAAAGGACTTCACTAAACTAAACTTAAGCATGTCATTTCAATTTAGACTGGATGAAATTAATGCTGAAATTGAAATAAAGAAATCTTGCAAATACGGAAAATAAACGTTCCAGCACTTTCTATTGGCAATGAGATTATTGTCAAAATTGTATAGAAAAGATGAGTAGACATTTTGGCACAAATGAATATTTGAACTGTTGGAATGTGCCACGACTCAAAAGTCAAAAGATCTACATCAGTCACCAACAACTTAAACTATTAACAACTGGGCCTAACAATGAATATCAAGTTATTTGAAACATTCCCCCTCCCCCAAAATTATGTGCGATCCATCATGCTCGTGGAGAGGTGAATAAACAAATAGTGCGTACAAATAAACCAAACAGGAGAACAAACAGTGATGATAAAACTTGCTTTTGTTCTGGAACAAAAGCTCCATAGACCAAGTTGGAGTACCAATTATTCCAAAAGCTTAAGTAATTAACAAATCGGCACAACACTTATCAAGCTATCTGATAATGCATGTGAAAAAACTGTATGAAAATCTAGGGGAACAACCATTACATTACAGTAAACAAGCCCTAAGACGGGTGGAGCGCAAGACTTCGGGGACTTCAAGCCTATTAGTTTGATAGGCACAGCCTACAAGCTTTTAGTTAAGGTGCTTGCTTCTAGGCTTAACAGAGCGTTACATAATTTTCTTTTTCTTGATAATAATGAAGTGCTACATACAGATGATATCATACTCTCAGATTTTTTTGCTTCCTCTGTGTCCGTCTCAATGTTAGTGAATGGGTCTCTAGCTAACAATTTTCAGTGTCTGAGAGGTCTGAGGCAAGGGAATTCTCTTTCTCCCCCACTATTAATTGTGGTGATGAAGACATTCAACTGGTTAATCCCTAGTGCAGTGCAAGCAGAGGGATTTGCTGTGGCACACTGAGGGGTCAATCTCTAAGTGTCTCACATATGCTCTATATTGATGGCACACTGAGGGGTCAATCTCTAAGTGTCTCACATATGCTCTAAGATGCTTTGAACTGTTTTAGGACTTAGAGTGAATATGGCCAAGTTTGAGATCATTTTGAATGGCGGTATTCTCAACTTGGAGAGCTTGACAAGAATTCTGAAGTGCAGTATTGGGTCCCTGCAAGCTACTTATTGGATCTTCCGTTATAGTCACCATTTAAGGTGAGGGTGGTGTGGGATGGGGTCTTGGAGAGTTTTCAAATGGTTAATTGGGTGAAAGTGCTTGTTTGTTATTCCAGATACGATTGGATATGATAGGGGGATTAGTAATATTGTGGATCCCACATGTTCTTTTATATACTAAGGGATTATGATTAAGATTATGTATACAGTGAAAATTTTAATTCATATTTGGATAGAGTGAGATACGGAATAGGATCGGAGTTGTAGAATTATTTTTCACCATTACATAATGAGGGAAGATAGAGCCTGGCATAAATGAGAGATTAACAATCCCTCATTTAGCGGACTGTTAATTTGAACCTGCAACGGGACTTACAATACCAAAGGACAATTTTTTGGTGGGCCACCCTTGTTCTTAGTCCAACCCCCTCTTTCTTCTAGTCCCTCAAAACAAACAGAGCCTTATGGTTTTGGTAATAGCGATTGGAGTGCTCCTTGAGTGATTGTCTCTCACTCCAGATGCTAGGATGACTCGGATTAGATTCTGGGTTGATGTGTCATGTGGGTATTTGTACTTTAAATGATTGTCTCTCACTCCAGATGCTAGGATGACTCGGGTCAGATTCTGGGTTGATGTGTCATGCGGGTTTTTGTACTTTGCAGGGAATTTCTAGACGTCTTTTCGTTGGATAGGGAAAGAGATGCGCTTATAACATATTATGTTTGAAGGGAGTCGAGTGTCTACTTCTAGGATATCAAGTTGAGTAGGAAAGGTGTACGCTTGAAAATTGAACTAGTTGTAGGCTCTTTGGAGTTTTTGTATGACTCTAAAAGGGCTAGAAAGAGGGGAGAACAATGTCATATGGAACGGGACTCATAGTAGGACTAGGCAGTTTACTGTCAAATCTTTTTGCGGATGTTTGGTTGGGTGCAGGAGAACTTCTTTTTCAGGAAGTGTTTGGAAGGTGACCCTTCAAAGGTGTCGTGTTTTGTCTAGTGTACCATGCCCGAAAAGATCCTTACCATTTATAACCTTATTCAAAATAAGCTTTTTTCTTTTGGCAAACTGGCGTTGCTTGTGTAGGATGGCCAGAGAGACCATGGTTCACGTTATGTTCCATTGCGAGTTTGCAATAGAATTGTGGTGGGTTTGCTCTGATACTTTTTGATGTAATTTGGACTGGAAGGGAAAAAGAGTGCCAAGAAGCAAAAGGAGGGGCTGGCGATTAGTCCCTCTTTGTTTGATGCGGTTGATATGGTGGGAGCAGAACAAATGATTATTTGATGAGGTCGAGACCCCTCTTTACGGATTGAAAACTGTCCTCCTAAGTGATTTATATAGTTGATTTTCTAAGAGGGACAATTTTTCTATTTTGGATACAGTAAATTTTATAAACTCATTGTTGGTAGGGTGACTATTTTTGTATAGGTTTATTTAGTTGTTCTTCTTTTTGTGGAAGCTTTAGTCGTCTTCTTTTTATACATAGATGGCATTCCCTTTTTGTCCTTTTATATAATCAACCATACCAAAAAAACTCCAAATTTGTTTTAGAATAACATTTGGATGACCAAGATAGAAACAGAGAGTCTCTCATAAAAAAAAATGTCCAAAAAGTATATTTCTTTGCTAGAAACACGTTCGGGATTTGTTACATTAGAATAGATATTTGACTGTATGATTTTCATTTTTTATTTTTCACTTTGGGTTCCATTTTGGCAATGAAAGCAATGTGTCCTAACATTAGTGGAGAACCAATTAAATACTCAATGCCAATTATAAATAAAATTCACATAAAATAATTTTAATTTATTTTATATTTGCTTAAGCCATTAAGTATCAAACAATAAGGGCAGGTTCACATTAGGGGTTTCTTAGCAAATCAAAGAATTTAAAGAACCTATTACTGATCTCCTGTTATACATTGACCAAATATTCTAGTATTGTGCTACCTCCACGTATGAGATTTTCAGCATAAAATGATTTGTAATTGAAGTAGTTAATCTGTTATGATAAAAGTTAAAATTTCTTAGGATTTTCTTACTTCTTATGTATTTCTTAAAGAAGAAAGAAGGGATTTCTCAAGAAAACTTTGAAAGACATGTCCATAAAATAATAAGGTAAAATGGTCAGTTATAAAGACTCGTCTATTTGTATAAATATTAATTCATCCTAAAGTTCTATCTTTTCACATAAAATGGTATAATAGTCAGTATGAAAAGCATGTCATTTTTTACTACTAAAGAGAAGTCAACATGTCAGTTGAAAATCACACCCTTTGGCAAAAGGTGTGACAAATAGATATACTACATCACAAAATGATGAAATTAGTAATCTAAACAAAAAGCCATGCTACAATATGATGTGATAATATACGGAAAACATCTAAGCAAGGTAAAGGCCAACAATTAGTCCACAATTAGGCCCTTTGAACACTTTGAACTGCTAGATGAGATTTGTTGAGTTCTTTCTACCAATGAATCTATGAATCAAAGGTTTTTTTTTTTTGACAAGTAAAAATTTATTAAGAAGCATTAAGTTTAAAGGAATGCCACCTGAAAATAGGAGAAAATTCCCCATGCAAAAATGGAGAAGGAGAAGGAGAACTCAAACAAAATTGTAGGGATCAAACACTGGAAAATTGTAGCTCTCCTTTTATAGTCATAACCGTGATTTTCTCCTATAAGATCCTGTAGCACTATATTTGCTGAAGAAAAATATGATGTCCATGTTCAGGCAAGCTTGCGAAATGAAGGGGGTTTCAGTTTCCCTTCTTCGCTAGTGAAAATAAAGAGGAGTTCAACTTCAGTATCCATTCTTCATTGGTAAGAAGGACAATTGGACAACAACAGTCCTGTACTCCATTGCATTTTTTAGGCAGTGTTGGGGACCTGTTTGCACTCCAATAGTAAAAATTGACGGCAGTAAATTATGTCTTATAGAAAGCAGCACTATAGTGTGCCTTGAAGTCTGATGAAACTGCCTCTCTTTATGCTTGTTTCTTTTATCTTTTCATTTATTTTGATTCTTTGTTCCAACAACACCAAGACATTATCATGAACAACATTGCTATCTAAAATGATGGAGTGAATAGACTTCAGAGCCATAAGAATCACAGAGATAATATGCTCCTTGCCCTATTATTTTGGTGTGAGAATAATGCCTGATTTCTCCAAAGCTTAAATGGTAGGCAATATGGTTGTGCCGTTGTGGTTGGATGCAGTGCTAAAATTGACCAGGACTACTGGATAAAGCCTAAAAGTTGAAATGCATATCATAAGATGCGTCAAAGATAAATGTTTCCTTTTGATTGGCAAGCGCTTATCTCCACAGTAGTAGTATTAATAACACTCGATATTTAGGCAGAACAGCAAAATGTTAAAGAAGAGAGGCATAGTGTTATATTGAGATCATGCTTGAAATTTTAAAAAACCCACTAATAAATCCACTGTTTGACAATAGGCTGGCTAAAAAGAGTAACTCCTCTATTCTTTATGAAGACAACCATACTACAACAAAATGCACACTTAATTCATGTCACAAGAATTCATTACCAAGATTTGACAAGAATACTCACTGGAGACTTCTTTTTGAAATTAGACAGGGAATGGGAGGGTAGACTGATTGAAAAATCACGCCACGGTACTGAACTAACTACAATATAGAGAATTCATTTTTTTGCTAGGGAGTGTCTTCTCAGTCAAGATTCAACAAATTGTTGCCTTGCACATGGCCTGTCCAAATGATGCCACATGGCACCAGAGGAGACCTCTTCCATGAGAGATTATTTGACCAAAGTGTCAAGGGTCACCACTCTTCCTAGCACCCAGAGCCAACCCTGACATGGACATGAAAAGAAGTCCTTGCCAAGAAAAAAAGAAGAAATAATAATTTTACAAAAATAGCAAATAACTCAGCTATTTTGCTGCATGTTTATAGATGATTTTGATTCTTTCATTCACATCATCAACACCACCACTATCATTATTATCAATATTTGCAAGTGTTTGACATCTTTATTATTTCCAGAAAAACCAATAAGCACAGAAAGATAGGAAACTAAAATTACAAAATAGCAGTTCAGAGAATAAGCAAGGTCAATCAATTCTAACTTCCACATAAGAGCAAATATATGACGCCAAATTACCCGTTATAGAAGTAAAAAAGATACTGAAACTATTTCAACGATCATGGTGTATCAAACCTTAAATATCCTTGTCCAGTATGATCACATTGTAAAGTGTAAACAGCAGAGAGTATATACCTGGCAACAAACTGAAACACTCAGTGTGATCAATAGGAACTCCCAAGAATGTATCATCACTGCAACATCAGCAGAGAAACTAAGAAGGGGAAAAGAAAAACTCGATAGGAGAAAGGAAATTTTAAATTACATTAGTGCACTTATCATAGCAAATGTACTTACACAACATAGAATCTCTCCAAAGGGGATGGCACCCAATATGGAAGCCCCAGGATCCCAAAATTCGAGAAGTTGAGGCTTGAAATAGATCCAGATTCTCTGTTGAGTTTCAAAACCCTCTGACCGACTTCACAAGCAAGCTTGTCAGAGACTCAATCACATACAAGAAATCTTAACTGCTAACTGAAATTGAAATTAATGCATAAATTGAAGTCATTGTACCTGTATCACAAATGACTATATGGTCCTGAAAAGTGGCTAATGAAGACATAAGACCAGCGTATGGAATTCCGTCAATTGAATAATTATTATCAATTTGCTGCTGCAACCAATCACCTGGAAGCTGCTTCGAAAGTGATGATTTCTCCAGGATCAACTGTCCACAGATCTCCCAGATTTTTGGAAATCCTTTAGCGAATCAACAAGTTAACTACTGATATGGTTAGCTATAAAACAATACAAACAGAAGGAGAGGAAAAGAAAACTGATGGATTCCGAACCTTTAACAGCTTCTTTCATCACTCCTGAAGCTAAATCCATAACCCACAGGGTTTCAAAGCTGCATTTTGATTTCAGAAATCAATGACAGCAGCCTCAATGCTTACATCAATGGAATAGATAGACATGGTTATGTTCACATGCTTATTGTAATATAGTGAGCTGTTTGTGAAGCGTAATGTATATACATGAAGGTTGTACCTGAATGTTCTCTTTCGTATAATGTGATGGGGTTTGAGCAGGGAGGGAAGAAAGTGTCGTGCGCTACTTTTGTAAACTTGAACTATAATGTACATCAACACATGTTAATGAAATCTAAAGCACTGGCTTCTTGTTATTTCTTCTTTTTATTGTTGAAAGCTAGCATACTAAATCAAGCCTTAAAGCATGCTAATTGGTTATGCTATACTTCTAAACCAGCCCATGACAGAGGAGCTTTTGATGAAAAATCCTACCATCATAACACAACTAATTCAAACCAACCTTCGACCCTCATGCCTCAGATTTCAACGGCAGGCACAAGTCATTCAATTTTGTTTAACATTAATGGCAATGCTATTCTTCATTCATGGATTCTATCCTACGATGGAATGCAGATCTACATGCATACAATTACCTAAGTTAGCTTCCATCTACAAATATTATCAAATAATTTAAATGTTAAACAACAACGGGCACACATCATTCACTTTTTTTAGGCCTTGGAGGCAATGCTATTGGTCAGTTATGAACTCCAATGTTACCATGGCTGTAGGAGTAGGGGGGTGTGACAGGAGGCATTCACCTTGAGAATGATTTCAATACCAAGAAAATGAATGAGTAGCTAGAGATTTTATTCATGTGAAACTGCTTATTGAAACGAGTTGTTAACTCAATAACACCACTGTGGTCATTCTGTGACTACACCATCAAGAACCTCTTCTTTATGTAACTTATTATCTAAACCATATATCCAAGCAATATTGATGAACAATAATACTGATAAAGTTCAGGAAATGAAGACTATATGAACTTCTGACCTATGCATACTCTCATCCATTGTCTTTCTTGATATATCAACATTCAAAATCAGAGGATATAGATAAGCAAAGTCAACAAACCTTAATAATTCTTGGGACGCCTATAGCTTTTGTTTTCCTTGACTATGTTTCACTTCACCAATTGGACAGAAAAAAGTAAGGTTCTCACTTCCAATTCATTTTAATCCAAACTGCAAACAAAATATAGACAGCAGTACATATAACTAGAACAATTCTTTAGACGTTTCCAGCTAGTATTAAATGTGTTTTTCCAAATTATATCCATCGGAGAAGTTCCATGCAAGAAAATTAGGAAATATCAAAACTATATCAATCTATAAGAATAAAGTGATAAAAGTAGAACGATTGAAGTTGGCAAATGAGAGAAAAAGAAGCATCTTCATTTACAGTGAGAAAAAAATTAATATGCCTCTTTTTAATACAAAACAAATACCTTCGGTTAAAAATAAAGAGATTGTTATCCATTGATTTCATCAGATGCCAAGGGAATAAAAATGATTCTGAGTCCAAATCTTCAGACTTTGTCTCAGCATCTCTTCCATCTCTTCCCATCTGGATCTTATTCATGATCCAGCTCCAGAGACTGTTATTTTTCTTATTAGCATTGCATGTTGGATAGATTGTCTCCAAAACCCTTCGCTCCAGATCAGCTCTCCTGACAGCATGGTTCTTCAGTTGAAAGGGTTAAGAAAAAAAATTACATGTAAAAAACGCAGAAGATGATAAAAAGAAAATATTTCATAAAACAAACATAAAAAGGACAAACCCAGCAACACAATAAGCAACTGTCCTCAGAACCAACAAGATTAACCATCCCTTCGTTTTCAATTTCACGCAAATAGATAAAATATTCTAAACACAAATGTAAAAAATCATTCATGCTTGCTTTGCAGCAATTATAACTTCAAGGACAATAGACTTTGCTGTTACGTAGCACACACCTAAGTTGACATTGAATCATTACAAAAGGAGTTAAAAAGGAGCAACAGAAAAGATACAAATCAAGCATATAAGTAACTATAATATTGCGGAATATTTGTGAAATATATTGTGGAACATTTGTGAAATATTAACGGAAAATGATCAATACTTGCAAATTATTTATGCAGTTCATTTTGATTATTAATCTAACCTGAAAGAGAATAATCCAGAGATCAAGCGAAGACAGTGAGTGGTTTATCATATCATCAATTTGGGTGTTTAACTGAATCTGAGAATTAGCCTTACCGCTGATTGCTTGGCTGACTCACACAGGCCACGATAATCTGGGTGTCTGACTTAATGAGATAAATAGCCTTATCAGTAGTTGCTTGGCAGACTCACAAGGGCCACTAAATACAGTAACTCTAAAACCACATTGAGTGGTATTGTATATTATTCCATTTAAGGAGAGATTTACCACTGGGATTTAGTATAGCTGTATCTATTTGCAGGAAAATCAAGATTCGTTGTTCATTAAATGATCTACTTGTATGTCTTCAAAAACCTGAACTTTTAGTTATATATTTTAAAATTCTTCCTGCCTATCAGGACAAATTTTGAAGACTGATGTTCTATAAGGATGTTTGGTGATATCAAATGGAGGAATCCTAAACATAGTTTGCATATATGTTTAATGAGTTTGGTCTACTTCCTCAGTTGAATATGTGAATTCAGAGATGAAAAAAAAATACATTGCCCAGAGAGAGAGAGAGAGAGAGAGAACCATCAAACAGGTCACATGTACTGTCACCTAAAACACAGGCCACTTCAATACGTACAAGGATAACAAGCACAGGAAAGTAGAACACCACGGACTCCAAGAAGCAATGTAACAAGTGTAATACATACACACACCCCAAAAAAAAAGATGCTTTGAGATACATTTAAATGCAAGAGAGCCTCCTTTGAAAATTATGCAATAAAAGAAAAGATACTATGATTCGAAGGCACTAGTTCACAATTTGATTTAGGAAATTTCTCACACTAGAAATAACCATGAGTAAAACATAATTGGCCCCGTTTGGGTAACCTTGCTTATTTGCTTATTGGCTTATAAGCCAAAAAATAAGCCACATCGTTTGGGTAGCCAAATAAGCCAAAAATCAAATAAGCAAATAAGCTCGTTTTGATAGTCAAATAAGCAAATAAACTGGCTTATAAGCCAAATAAGCTCATTTGGGTAGCTAAATAAGCAAATAAGCAAATAAGCAAATGTAGCCAAATGAAGTGGCTTAAATGCTTTTTGGCTTATTTGCTAATAAGCAAATAAGCCAATAAGCAAGGGGTAGCCAAACGGGGCCAATAATTGTCTCCCATGTAAGTTCAGCATGCATAAATAGAAGATTTAGGTGTGGGCCTGTGTTACATGAATTTGGGTATTGCTATCAAGTATTAAGTATGGGGTATGCCTCCATGTGCTGGATTCACTAATTCCTACGTTCAAAGGCATGGACACAACATAATATTTGTATTTTTTATTTTTTATTTTTTCAGGTTAAATTGGTGTTTACAAATAGCCATAGAACATTTCATACATAATTTGAGAATCTTATATCTAGTTATGTAAGCATGAATTACTAAATATGCGTGACGGGTTAATGTCCAAGTACACATATTGGACACATATCTCTTATAGCAAAGATGAGAAAGCATCATACTAAACTACCCTTTAAATATATGTAACATACCAAAAAAGAATACACTCTCATAAACTCAAACCCTTTAAGAAAGTCAACAGTGGTGACATAGGTACTTTGTACAATTAATAGACTGCATATAACATGGGTGTAAGCTACAGGCTGTAGCTTACACCTATGTTATAGCCTACAGGCTACAACCTTTCCCAATGTTCGCCTTCAATATTTCAAGAATGTCTGCTCATTGGATTTTATGCATAGCAGGGGAAAAAAAGAATACAAAATCTAAACAAAGAAGAAAAACTAGAGGAAAAAGAGAATGCGTACATATGCTATGGTTATTACTTTGCAACACAAGTGTCTTGTACCATGTTATTAAAAGTTTAAAACAAGAGGTCCATACTGAACAACTAGGTGCTTTCATTCTCCAATAACCACATTTGTGTGTACACAAAGTTCTGGTTAGGAAGGTTCCCATGTTCATTCGATGCATCTTTTCATACAACCAGAAAACAAATACATAAAAAAGAAATGTTCTTGACCAGTTCTCTAATGAAAATCTAGATTCTAAGGATCCACAGGATAAGTAGCTCTGAGCACATACTTCTGAGTCTACAAAGTAAAGGCAATCCTCAGTTGCATGGTAGAAAGAAGCTGCAGGGCGCATCAACTTGGCAGATTCGAACTCTCCATCCTCAAAACCTGGGGAAGAACCAATCTGAAATAAAAGCAGTGCAAGTCAAAATGCTTGTGTTTGCTTCCCGATCTATTTTCAACTTTGAACTAATAAACATAACATTTAACCCAAGAAAATACTTTCAGACATACACAGTCTAAAATCTTTCCATTGCCATCAAATATGATAATACGATGGTGATTGATGTCAGAGAGGAACAAGCGGTTGCCCCTTTCATCAGCTGAGATGCAGCCTGTGACCAATGATAACAGATTTTAAAAGTTAGGCTGTATATTGGACCTATTTACTAATACAATAAGCAAGCTAAAAGGCTAACTAATACTACTATAATAATAGAATTTTTCCAAAGCTCGGGGTGATGGTCGCCCCTAGCCGCCACCCGGCAGCCCCTCTTTGTTTCAGAGTGTAAAGATGAAAAAACTTAAGACTCTTGGAACTCAAGTTCATAATGCTTTTCAAATGGCAAAACATTGGCATTAATTGAACCGTGATTTTGGGGCGGGCTTTTTTTCATTTGATCATCCATGCAAAAGCGCATGAAGCAGCATCAATATAGCAATCTATAAAGCCATAAAACAAGTAGCATGTTCATATTCTTTTCTGGCACATTAAAGAATTTGACCAAATGGTTATCTAATTCTTTGATCACTTGAAAGACCAACCTTACAATAATCTCTCTCTTCTTCCATTAATCCTCCAAGCAAAACTAAGCCCCACCAGGCAAAGAAGATACAAGTGATCCACCATTCTGTGGCATCCCCAAACAGTATACCAAATTCAAATGTTCACATCTACTATCAAACTCATGATCAGACCTCCCTCCCGTCTCACTATCTAAGGAAAACCATATATTTTTGGGCCCAAGGGTGACATATGAGAAATTTAATAATAATCATGAAACATAAAATGTTTTTGATTCACCTTGAGATCCCTCATCTGTTCATTAACCTAAAAAATGCATACACCAACATTAACCCCAAAAAATGGAAAACAAAATGTTCATAATCACAAAATTGAGTGGCAGAAGAATATTAATCCAGTACCATAAAATAGGTGAAATCATATAAGGGCGTAGAGAACCTTTACCAGGGAAATAAAGAAGTAAGTTTCGCAAGAACAAACAAAAATGTGGTTCCTTAATCACTTCAATTTGCTTCACCCAACTGCTTTTTAATTTGTTCTCTATCCTATGATTTGCACTGTGCTGCACTAACTCCTTGATAGCTGCAAATATGACATCAAAAGAAAATATTTTAGTTCAAAAAGATTAAGTGTCCGAACGTTTAAACAAACAAATCAACTTGTTGGAGAGTGCGTGCATGCTTGACCGTGTTTGTGTATCTTTTTTTCCTCCATGTAGTAGGGGTGGTGATTGGGGGGTTGGGGGGGTAGAAAGAGGAAAGCAGCATCACTAAGACCAATTCCAGGGCCCAAGGCTTGCATGACAATAATGTAATTCCTTGACTCTGGAGATTCAACTCTTACATCGAAAAATTAGGATTGTGACCTAGGAGAACTTATGGCCACTCAAGATATGCCAATTGTCAAATGATGTTGTTATGGTCCATAGTATATTTAATTTTCATTTTGGATATGGAACAAATTCACGTGTTGTATGAATTAATCTAATTTCAATTTTCATTTTATGGCTTTGGCTTCAATAAACCAAACCAAACTATGTCTATATGAATCATTTTCTCCATTCTACTCTGTCAAGGGTGTACATTCAGGTAGATTCAATAAACCCGTATCCTTTTTTAGTGCATCATCCATGAAAATTTAAATCTTCCATTCCCCCAAATATTTCCATTAATAGGAATCTTATAACTCTTCTTAACTATTGCATCTACTTGGCTACGTTGTATGTGTCCAAACTATCTTATTCTATTTTCTCTCACCTTATCCTTTTTTCTCTCAACTTGTCTTCAAGTGGTTTGAACCCTACGTTCTATGGTTTTGGCTTCAATGCTAATATGAATGTGAGAACATATTGTTCATTCCAGTTGTAACCGAATTAGTAAGAGTAATTGTGCCCCTTTGGGTTCCATTCCTTCACTATTGGCTGATGGTACAAATGATTCAAGGGCTATGCAGGAAGTAAAGAAAGATTATAAGCTCAGAAAGAAGCTCAGCTGCCTGTCTATACAACCTCAGCTGTATGCTTTTATAAGAGTGCGTGCTTATTTTTTCTAAAAATGAAGGATTATTCAGTAGATGTAGACAAAATAATTGAATTATTGTATTCATTTACTAAGCTGACAAACCATAAAAAGAAAATATATCCAAAATCCATGATAAGCCAAGAGAGAATGTTCTCTAAATAGTCACAAGCATGCATACCACCAAGCCACCTAGACATACTGGGTATTCGGGACTATATTAAATCATACTAAAACAGTATTGATGCCTAACTTCCTCAGAGGGAAACGAAAAACTACCCACAACAGTGCCAACCAAGAAAATCTAGAGAACAAAAGCCAAAGGCAAATTATACAAGTAATTGAATATGTTACCAGAGGGAACGCATACACTATGCGTGTGCACCATTGAAAACCATTTTTTGCATATGATTGGTTTATATGTTTCTCCCACCATTTTCTCTAGAGTTGTCACCAAAAACAAATCGGCAAAGAATAAAATTGAATCAAGCTAAAAAGAGGAAATATCAAAAGGAAAATATTCAAAATAATAAAATTTACACAATAAATTGACTTATAGAAAGACAATTGCAGGCAAAAAACTTTCAGAAGTTAAAACAAAAACAACGCAAAATCCATGCTAAGCCTGCGAGGTTGGATTTAGTGGAGGTTCTAAGAATATTTTTACATATATGAACTATCTCTTAAAATAAAATGATCAGCCTCATTTTTTCCAATTTTTAAAATTTGTAGCGTTATTTTATTCAATATATAGAGATACGTAGACACGCACACGCACATATATATAGATATAGATAGATAGAGATAGAGATAGAGATAGATAGATAGATAGATAGATAGATAGAGAGAGAGAGAGAGAGAGAGAGAGAGGTTGAAGCAAAGTGGAAATGTGTGGATTATAGGAATAAATTGCTTACGGACAAAATTTTCCTATACAAGGAAGATTGAAAATGGTGTAGCTCTTTACCTGTGTTTTTCTCGATGTTGTCCATTAATTATACTCTCAATAACCCACTTGGGAACAACTTTAAGTAACTTCTTGAGTACTTGTTGGCAAATTCTCTTTGGATGTTTCTATAACATTTCAAAAACGGTATGGTCAATTTCACAGGCATGCACTTCTATGATCGAACCCTTCCCTGTAGCCTCAAGTTAAGTCACCAGATTCTAAGAAACTATTTCGTTTTCAAGAAAGCAGTGAATCGGTAACTGTATTGTTGGCCGAGCAAAGAGGGAGACATGATAAAATCCTGATACGTGGATGGTGGGGAGTTGCAATTGTTCAAGTTTGCCCTTATAGTTATTTTGTTCACAGGCTAAATGGAAGTATTTAAGTAAAATTATTTGGATACTTTGGACATAAAAAAGTAGATAGAACTTCCTTTAAGAGGAGACACCAAATGGTGTTCTCCCTTTATATATCAGAAAATCGATGATGCTGGCAGAAGCTAAGAGAAAATGAGGCATAAAATCCTATTAACAATTTACCCATAGACCAACTTTAGCCTCAGACATATGTTTTAACTTAAAATTTCCTTAGGGGATACCACAGTGACTTCAGTTGCATTCTCTCATTAAAGAGGCCCAAGTTTGAGCCTCTTTAAATCACCCACCAAAAAAATGTCATAACTTAGAATAAGGGAAGTAAAAATCCACAGTAGATTACTTCACTACAATACTACTACAATACTCAAAAACAATAAATGCTATAATTATGTCCTGAAGAAAGATTGCCCAGCTCTAGACTTCCCAGGTTAGAGGAGAGAATCTCCTTCAATGCACACTGCACAATATTTGTAACCCAATGATTAATATTCCGCTGCAAACAAAAGTGCGTGACAGGTATGCATTAGTTGGCAAAAGAAGTAATATGTTCATGAAGATATATTAGCTTCCTTCCTCATAAGTATGCCTAAATTAGAAAACATATTCAATTACTCCATCTTCACAACAGCATGCTCACAACAAAGCACTTCACATTCCATAAAACTTCCAATACAACCAAACTTTACATGTATATAAGACAGATGGAATTCTTATGATTCAACAGTATATTAACAAAATGATAATTAAATTTTATTTAGCATCCATTATACATGCAAGCAAATTGATAATATGTGAACTTATTCATACAAATTCAGAAAAACTGGTGGGGTAATCAACCAAGATTCCTGGCCTTAACCAAAAAGAACTTGCAATTACTCTTACAAGCATCATCATCAACCATGTGTATTGGCAGAGAATTGCAATCAATGAAACTATCTGGCTGACAAATGATGCATACGAAAAGAAGGTTATAAGACCCCAAATATATTATTTTTTATGAGTAATAATTAGTCATTAAAGATGGCATTAATCTTAGCCACCAGTCTACTTTAGTTTCAGCAATCCATTTTAACTCATATTAAAAGAAAAGAGTAAAAGACACAGAAGTCCATAATAAGAACTGCTCCAATGCTGCAATATCATACCACTAGCCCAACACTATGCCTGATAATTTAAGCTCCTGTATGTCACTATATTTCACCTCAAACTCCAATAACTAATACAATGCGATCAAATCTATTTTTCCTGCATGTTAAACTGATGAACATGTAAGCAGAGAAATTTATTGAGCATATCATTTGTGAAGCCATTAGCTCAAAGAGAGTACATAGAGCAATCTAGTCGAGAGCACAATCTTTTTCCATCATGAGCCATCTTCATTATAAAACCAGAGAACAAGATAAACACGACAACTGCCTAATCAAAATGCCAAATTATTCGGTGTCCGTTGATGAAGGCTTTAACCATCCACCTTAAGGCCATGCTTAACTAACTGACAAGCTGAGATGACCTATTGCTGTATACTTTCTAGGGTAACTGATAATTTTCACTATTCTCCCTACCAAAACCGCATTGAGCATGTTAGGGGTTAATTGAGATGACCTAGCCATTACTGCCTCTGGGGAAAAGACCTAAAAGATTCTTTCCTCTCATCTAGTGGAACAGGGCCTTAACCTGTTATTATTCTTGAATGAACTGACTTCGGAGGGAATGCGTCAGAGTGATTCAAAGCATAGGGAAACTAGGATTTCTAAAGTAAATGTTGGGGCTAGGGCTTCTAGCCGTGTTGACGAAGAGGGTGGGCAGAAGGAATCAACTTGTGAACGAGTTGGGGTTATTGATTCAATTCATAATGTCGTAATGTCGTAATGTCGTAATGGGCTCGTTAGGGGTTCCTGATACAACGCAAGAGGATGATGTAGACGGAGATGAATCTGAAGATAATGAAGATAATTTGAAGATATAAATGAAGATATCTTCCCAGAGGATTAAGTCTCCGAGTGCAGTTCTTGAATCAGTTCGATTGGAGACTCAAATACATCATTAGTGGCTCACTGCTCTATGCCTGTATCCTATCTTGTCCCTGGTTGTTATTTCCTCAAACCTGTCAAATATGTAAATTAACCCAAAAGGGGGGAGCAATTTCTAATCTTGTACAGCATACATTCAACAAACCTCCAAGAATATAGGATGCATAACAAAATGATGAGATCATGAGAATCAGACTGAATTAAGGAATCTTTCTAGGAGTCCTGTATAGAATTTGTGAACCAATAATAAATACAATTGAAGCTTCTTATCAACTGAATATTTTGCCACATGAAATCCTGCCAAGGAAAGGTAGTGTAACTGTGGCATAGCGTGACTCCACCCCTTACACCTTAAACCATGCCTCCAATCCAACCATACTATAGGATCTGAATAAAGCCTTATATAATGAAGAATTGTTAGCAATAAGAAATAATCAAAAATAAAAGTATAAGAATAAGAAGCAGCTAATGTTCATTCTTAGTTAGAAGCTTTTACATGAGTTGCTGTTCCTCAAATTCTCTAGTCAATCACAGAACACTGAAAGATTCTTACTGATGAACTGATCTCTCAATTCTTCACCAGTTCCACTGCCCTACTGCAGTTTCTCATTCAATTAACTTAATAGGTAAATATTTCAATCCAAACAAAGGACACAAACTTTTATGTTCAAAGTAGAAAGCACAAAGAGTTCGATTATTTTACAACACCACCACTCGCATTGAAAAGAAATAAAAGAAATAAAAAGCATAGCATACCTCTGTCAATAATTCCAAGATCCAAGTCTCTCCCATAGTAAAATAAAGGGCTTTTAAAACCTTTAAAGACAATGAAACATGCCCTATCTGCCACCTAAATACATCAAAACAACATTGATCTAAACACAACTGAGGTAACTATCAATATTGTAATGCAGAAAAGTCAAGGGAAACTCTAGATAGATGGCAATCAAGCAAACAGCAATAAAGAAGGGAAAAAAAGAGTGGATGTTTCAGTTAATAAAAATGACTTCATCACCAGTTGAGTTTTCCATGGTTCAATATACCAAACCATACATATAACTTCAACTATACCATAGACGTAAAACATTAAAGCAAAGGATCGTGTAAACATATAGTAAAATGTCCAACATAAATAATCAAGAAGTTATAATGTGTTTTGCACGATAACACCCAATGGTCGGTTCGACAGGAAAAGCTTGAGATTTCAACTCCCAGGTGATGCAACACGTGAAAGAACAAGAAATGAAAGAAAAGCCGCGTAAAAGGGTTACAGCTCTAACACAAAGCCACATTCAATAATCAATTCTGAATAATACATCAAGAGATCCTCTTATTTATAGGCTAGAAGCCTACCATAATTGGATAACAATCTAATCAAAAATTATTCTAACTAATACTTATCTAAATCTCTACGAAATCAAGAAGCCTAATATTATAAGAAAACTAAATGAGAAAAATAAAAATTAATAATTTAAAAAATGTGAAATAAGCCTTTTTTGTCCTCTATGGTCCGCATCATTCTCTTCCACGAAGAAAAAGAACTCGATCCCGAGTTCGCCTTAATATATTGAACTTGTCCATGCCACCAACCATGGTTCAATATACCAAACCATACATATAACTTCAACTATATCATGGACGTAAAATACAAAAGCAAAAGATCATGTAAACATATGGTAAAATGTCCAACATAAATAATGAAAAAGTTACAATGTGTTTTGCACGATAACACCTAATGGTCGATTCGACGGGAAAGGCTTGGGATTTCAACTTCCAGGTGTTGCAGCACGTAGAAGAACAAGAAATGAAAGAAGAGTCGCGTAAAAGAGTCACAACTCTAACACAAGGCCACATTCAATAATCAATTCTGAATAACACATCAAAAGATCATCTTATTTATAGACTAAAAGCCTACCATAATTGGATAACAATTTAACTAAAAATTATCCTAACTAATACTTATCTAAATCTCTAAGAAATCAAGAAGCCTAATATCATAAGAAAACTAAATGAGAAAAATAATAATCAATAATTTAAAAAATGCAAAATGAGCCTTGTTGTCCGCTATGGTCCGCATCATTCTCTTCCATGAAAAAAAAGAACTCGATCTTGAGTTCGCCTTGATATATCGAACTTGTCCATGCCACCAACCATGTAATCCAAATAATATTTGCTTTTAAGGGTCAACAAAGTCCACGAAATATGAATTGAACACCCAATCAAAATCATCAAATACTAATGAAATCAATCTTTTTTACCTGACGAAATCTCCAGTTAGTGGACAATGAATAGCAATGTACAAATTGAGCACATTTTTTCTCTCAAGCAATGGCGAAGATGAAAAATCTAGTGGTGATAGTTGACGAGGTTGGCGTTGATGAGCAGTGTTCGACAGTGACAATGGTGGTGGTGAAAATGTGGTGGCAAACTTCTAGATCAGTGAGCGATAGCTTTGACAATGGGCTGATGATGCTGATGGCAGTCGCTTGCCTATGGTTTCGCAGTGAATGGATTGTGATTTTGATGAAGTGAAAAATGATGCTCGCAATTTTGGGCTTTGTTACCAAAACAATGGAGCACGTGAAGGGACAAGAAATATAAGAAAAGTAGGCAAGAGAGTCACAACCCCAATACAAGGTCATAACCTTAAACACAAATTATCTATAATAAACAATAAGTAATACATCAAGAGAATCTCTTATTCATATACCTAAAACCTACCATAATTGGATACTAATCCCATCAAAAATATTATAACTGATACTTAATCTAAATTTCTAATAAATCAAAAAACTTAATACTCTACGGAAACTGAATAAAAGAAATAAAATACAATAATTAATAAAATTCAAAAATGAACCGTTTTCTCCTCTATGGTCTGCATCACCATGTCCACGTTTCGAACCTGTTCAAGGTCTAGCTATCTGGATGCTAGCAGAAAGGATGGTAGGGCAAGCCTTCCAGACTTAGCGAACCGTACCTAGTGTCAAGAATATGGGTTCGGATCACGTCAACGTGCAAGTCTGCAACTTACCGCTACATGGTTTGAATGGCTGGCTAGGTAGCTCCCAACAACAAGATGACCAACAGTAAAAGGCATAACCAGCTGATTTCGGTTGGTTTTATAATCTCTCGAGTGGAAATTTAAACGGCTTGCAAAAGTAGTAGATGCAACCATATCAGATCTGGAAAATGGTCTTCTTATTCTATATACAATTTTAAAAAACTGTAGTAGTTAGAATAAAAAATTTGTACAATATTTTCATGTGCAATAGATTTGTAAATCTATGTCATCCACTTCTTCCATCTTCCAGGGGCCAACAAAATATTGCCACGAAGATCATGAAAAACTGCATAAATATTTATCTTAATGACTCAGAAGCTGCCACTATCCTAAAGGGCAATAGCCAAATCCACAATAGACATGCAACTATAGATGGATACTCATCACAAAGACAAGGCCTCCAAGGGCTAATGACTTCTTGAAAAGCAGATATTTTGTATGAAGTGGTTGCTTATCAAAAAGACAAGGCCCCATGGGTAGAATATGAAATACCGTAACGCCCAAGAGGACCAAGACCATCCCAAAAGGATCTCACATTAGAAGAGCGCTTGATGTCTAACACATCTGTATGTGAAAGCCAGGCAAGGAACCTCAAATTGAGAATGTTATTCAACCATGACTCTTAAGTTTCACCAGATGTATACATATATTAACTCAGCCCAATCTAAATTTACAACTTCCCAGCCAAATTTACTCTAAATTGTTCTAACATATAGCCATATTTAGCTGAATTTTTGGGTGCAATGGTAAAACCTCAGGCTAGCAAGCATGAGAATGGTTTCTGTATGAGAGCAACCACATTGTGCAAAAAATGCCAAAGGTCAAGTCTATCTCTAGTTTTACTCCTCAGCACCCTCGATTAACGGAAACAAGGATGTCCAACATAAACAAAGTAAAATTATATATTATAGCTGAATACCAACAAAAAAGTCAAGTCCCAAAAAAAATATACAATCATGAACATATAGCTCAACATGTTCCACAAATTGTTGATAGTAAGATGCAGAGATGCGCATAAAAAATGCAGAGCATGAGGAAATAATAACTGGTATTCAAATGTATAACTGTTTGACCACCTTAAATGAATGAAGAACTTGCACTTACAGTTTTTCTTTTTCAGAAGTATATTTACCATCCCATAATAAATAGTTGGGCCATGTTTGGGGTGTCTAAAAAGCCTGAGTTTTTTTGCAAGATATTTTGCTTTTTTGAAAGGAAAAAAAATGGGGGAAGAAAAAGTTAAGATTATTTGTAATAATGTGACTTTTTGGCTCTTAAGATTGTTTGGAATAACTTCTTATCTTTTTTTTTGTTAGAAATACCTAATATGTCTTCACTTTTTGCTTTTATGTTTGGGAGCTTTTGAGAAGAATTTTGAATTTTTAGTGATGGTATTATTGTCATTTCAAATAAAAAAGCTAGATTGTTTGCGATGTAAATAAGAGGAAGAGAAGAGAGTAATGATTTATTTTGCTATACCAAATAGTTTTGCTTAAAAGCTGACTTTTGAAAAAAAAAGACGAAAAGTTCGGCCCCGTTCCCGTTTGGGATGTCTTAAAAGCTAAGGCATTTTTTATAGATATTTTGCTTGTTTTGAAAAAATAGGAAGCAAAAAAATCAAATAGTTTGGGAGATTGTTTGGAATAGAATTTTGCTTTCTTTTGCTTTTTTCTTTATTGTTGAAATGTCTAAGCCTCTGTTTGGCCTAACTTTTATTGAAGGCTTTCTGCTTAAAAGCCTCTTAAAAAGTCTACTTGTTTGGCCTCCCACCGTAATTAATTAGCTTTTTTGATATCTTTCCACATCTAGTTTTTTATAACAAAGCCAAAAAACGTATAAAAAAAAAACTAAGCCAAACACAAGCTAATATGCATTCACTTTTCGCTTTTAAGATGCAATATTTGAGATGACTTTTTGGTTAAAATTGACTTTTTAATTGAGGTTATTATTGTCATATCATAAAATAAAAAGTTAAGATTATTTGGAATGTAAATAAGTTTTTTTATTAAGAAAGAAGAGAAAAAAGTAATTACATTATTTTGTTATACCAAACAATGCAACTTGACTTTTAAGAAAAAAAGAGGCAAAGAAAGCTAGCCCAAACAAGGGATTAAACTACTTAGTTGAATGAATATACGATAACAAGTTAAATTTTGATATCAAGGGACACTATTCCAACGATCTCCCCCCCCCCCCCCCCCAAAAAAAGAAAAACAATAAAAAAAACAAAAGTACGGACACACTTCCAAAAGACTATCTAAAACTCAGTGTCAAAATGACAGGTTGCGTTGTCATGACATAATGCAACACTGCGTTTAGCAAACTCTTTTATGACTATCTTATTTTAGGTATGTAACCCAAACTTATGGGCCTCACCTCACTAAAATTCTTCTTGGACAATACGATAGGAAATGTAATATATTCTTTTGTGGTTATCTGTGCGAGACGTGTTTGAACAGCATCAGAGAAAATTGAACTGCTATACTGAAAACCAATAACATGGAGCTCAGGATACCTACAAAAGGAAAACAGGGAGAAAAAGTAAAAGAAAACAAAGCAATACAGTTATCTACCCCTTTTATAAGACATCAAAGTCATCAAATATTAGAAGTTACTAGTGACCAGTACACAACATTCCACCTACCGCTGCTGAAGTGATTTTACTTTTTCAAACATCATGATAGGGTTGCAACCTGATATCAAAGAATCCTCAAGAAATGCACCAACAAGAACTAAGAAAATTCCTTCTCGCCTGCTGAAATCCTTGCCATCCTCAACTTTATTCAAACAACAATAATAGGGGCCTGCACAATCATTTCAAACTTTTACAAGGGTCAGGGATAGAAGGCATAAAATATTAATTATAATTTTATCTCAACATTTATCACCACCACATTCCATAAGCAGAAAAAAGACCCAGAAGAACTCCTTCCCACTTCAGTTAATATTACAGGAAACATATACCCATCACACCATAAATCATCACGAATGAAAAGACCATCCATCATGCAATAGATCCAATGTTCCAACTACTCATTTTGCCGGGGGAGAAGTTCACTTATTTGAGGCTCTGGCTTTAACTTGAAAGTTGATAACTTGATATGAACAAGTTTGCTCCAACTATCAGTTTATACAACACTTTGGTTCAGCAAACTGAAGAAACTGATATGTCAGGGGAAAAAAAAGGCTAAAGACTTTATCCAACATTATTATTATTAAAAAAAAAAATCCTCCTTTCCAAGAGACATCACTTTTGCTTAACAGAATATGCAAGCGCAAGGCCACAATGATACCTGATCTTCTTCTTTATTGCAATTTATTTTATCCAGTAGGTATCTTTTCAAAGATTACATTTTAATGACCAATAAATGGTATTGCACATCTGATTAGGAACTGGGATGCTAAGGCATGTGGGGGCCAGAATTCACCTTCTTAAGGAGATCTTAAGTGCTCCAAGTTTGCAGCGAGTTTGGACATGGAGGAACACAAAGCTTCCAGATTGCGAATTTCATATGGATGTTATAGAGTCTTGTACGATCTCCCCATTTTTGTGTGTTCTTGTATTTTTCTCTTCCTAGCCAAGATGGTATCATTTGCTCACAAGGATGCGTGTGTTTCATAATTTTCCACACAACTCAATTCAACAAGCCTCGTCCCACCCAATTACTCAGGATGGCTACATGGATAAATTTCCGACCAAATCACTCCTTGCTATCATGTTTGTTGGCCCATTCAATACCATTTATAACAGTGTTTACTCATTTTGTCTTTAATTGGTGCCACTTCTAACTTCGCATAAATGCATTATGCCTTGTGCTACCTTTTTTTGTAACACTACTCAACCATATCATCAATTGGCATTAATGATAAGTACAAAATACCAAGTAAATGAGCTAAAAGATCAATGGCACACATGTTACAAGCTTAATCAAATGAACGAACTCATGAAAAGCACTTAAGCCCATCGCAAGATATTTATTAATTCTATACAACTAAAGAGAATACACGAGTCTGAGCTCGACTGCAAAAATAATAATACTAACAATAATTATTATTATTATTGTAATAATAATAATATTAATAATAATAATAATAATAACTTTTGCAAATCAATAATATCCCGAAGGTAAGAAATATCCATGGAAAAGTAGGAAGAAAAGAGTGCCAAAAGCAAGATTTCACTTCTTCCTTTCCAGTTATGTGTATTGCCATGATAAGATGACAAAATGTGGGACTATCAAGCCTGTCAATTATTGACTCTTTCTTGTTTCTAAAGTCCCCCAGTTGGCAAGACGCAGTAACTGAAAGCATATTATTTTGCATAGGAATATAACTTTTAAACATATTAAATTATTATTATTATTATTATTACTACTACTACTATAAGCATTATCATTATTATTTGGATAACTAATCTTGTTATTGAATTTAGCTACATTTATTCGGCAAAATTTCCACGTGTAATGTATTAGCATTTATAGTAGCCTCTAAACCCATGTACAAGGATGAGGGATCCTTATCCATGTATCATCAAGACAATTTTATTTGTTACAATTTCTGAACCTAATGGCAACTGAATGCATCCAAAAGATGTATAATCAAGACAGACCAGAGTATGAAGTATTTTAAAGATTATTCACACGTCACAGACCAGAACATATACTTGAAGTCATACTTAAAAAAAAACAATTGAAAAATAACAAATGATAAGCAGGTGGTTAAACCCCAAAGAGATCCTAGTTTCCAAATTTATAGGGTCAAAAGTCTATAATACCCAAATTCCTGATTTTACTTTTCAGTATACAACTTTTTTCTAATCTGTGTTTGTTGTACACAACAATAAATTGCTGCAGAAATAAATGAATTTTCTAACAACAATTTTTTTATCATTAAACCCTACACTACTCCAGACGAACCATGAAATGCAAAATAGGCAACCTTTTCTCATAACTTGTTTATTTATTTATTTTTGGGTGGAGGGAGAATTGAGTACTTATAGAGATGAAAATGGAATGATGTTAACTGTCAAGAGTTATTATTACATTACCTATACAGGCATTTAGACTTATTTAGACAGAAGTTGACTGTCCATGAGTTAAGGATCCCATAATTCAAAAAAAAAAAAAAACTGTTTAATTTTACCAAGATTTAGAATAAGATGTGCAGGCGCCCGTATGTTTTCTTTTCAATGCCACAAGAGGCAATGCGCCACCTTAAGGTTGAGAGGTCAACGAGATATCACTTGCTTACGAAGCTGGTGTCTAGTGCATGTCGTGTCCTTACCAGGTAGGAAAAAAACAACTATACTCAAGAAATTAATCAATTTACCTTCAAGGCCACTTAACGCAGATTCAATGAAGGTCAAGAAATCATCTTCAGGAAGTGATTCAAGTGATGTTTCTGAAACAGTTGAGAACCTGAAAGAGACTGTCGTTGATAAGTTAGGACTTCTACCAAGTTCATCCTAGTAATGCTTAAACATTCAAATGTCTAAAGCGGCAGCCAGAAGCAACATTCCTAGTGGCTAGAAGACATGTTTTCAGTTGCCCAGTAATTAGTCCAATATTGGAGAATATTGGCAAAGCATTACTCGCGGTCTAACCATCAAATACAGAAACATTATATCTGAGATGGAACAAGAGGGAGCATATTAACAACAGAAGCCAACAATGTTCATAACATAATAATCAAGATTTAGATTTCAAACACAAATGAAGAGTTGAGATTTTCTACCTCTCAGACCAGGAACTTCTGTCGGAAAAACTACCATTTATATTTTCCCGTACACGAGACAAGGGAATTGATTGTGACCCGAATAAGTTCATCACTTGTCTAGATTGTAGATAACAGTTACCTAACAAAACAAGACAAAAGAAAGGAATTGAATGCAACGCAAATAAGTTCATAACTTGTCAAGATGTAGATAACAGTTACCTAACAAAACAACAAGAAAGGAGTGAACAACTTCCTAATCCTTCAAACCGTTGCCTTGCTCTTGCAACACCTCATTTTTACGTATCTTTCCTTTCGGGTATGCATCGACCCATAGAACTGGGCATCATGCTCAATAGTTCTCAAAAGAAACATGATTTCAACAAGACAATAAAGTTAACAATGAACATTATTTTCACTAATTTCGCAATCATTATTTGGTTGCCAAGAAAACGCATGGAGGAGAAAGAAACAAGAATGGAAGACAAGATACTACAAGACAACTACGAATTCCACTCAACTAAGCCCAAGCCCTTTATTTCAGTCGGTTTAGTTAATTTCCATTTTCTTTCCTTTCTCGTATTTTCCCAGTAACCAAACGGGGATTTGGATTTTGGAACCGAACCGAATCTCCAACCGTCCAACCAGGCTAGAATCAACGCAAGGCTTGAGACGCGAGAATGAAACGAAGAATCACCTGGGTAAATTTGGGACAAAACCCTAGAAAATTCCCGCAAATGTCGGAATCTGATAGCCATTTCCTATCAGAAAACAATCTGGTTGGGTGGAGAGCTTCCTTGCAAAGACCTGGGTGTGGCAAAGATGCCGATGGCAAGATTTCTAGCCGCTTTTCACTTCGGTTTCTCTTAGGTTGCAAGAAAGAGAAAGAGCAACCAAACAAACGTATTCTTGATTTTCTCCGAGTTCTGAGTTTTTCCCCGTGCATAAAAGAACGGTATATATAGTGACGGCGTAAGTTGATTAACTGGTACTGGTAGGGCTTTTGATCCTGGACCGGCAATTTTTCCATTCCGTCGCCTATTCTTTCGTCCCGTTTTATACCACACATAAATTATAATTACATAAAATATGTTTCTTTCAAATATTATTATGATGTATAAAACTTATTTTTAAATACGATGAGAATAAAATATAAAAAATTATTTTTATTTTAATTTCTAATTTTTTACCTTTTATATTTTGTGTCTAATAATTAATTAATTTATATTTTTTGTGTTATATCATTTATGATTCTTATTAATATCACTAATTTAAAACATAAAAACTATTCCCAATATATTATTACTCCACCATGCCTTACAATTGTCACGATATTTGTTCGTATCCCTGCTCGATTAAATAGGAAATGCAGATGAAAAATCTCATTATTGTCTCGTCTTACCCATTACTATTTTTATAAGAATAATTTATAAACCGAGAACAACAAATTAAATGGATTCGATTATTAAAATATACTCATTTTAGGCCTTAAATACTAAATTTTTTTGAAAGCTTTCATGATTTTGTCTATATCCAATAATCCTAATAGAGAATGATAATATAATTTCAAAAATGTCAAAAACTTAAAAGATAAATTTTAGGAAAAGTAAATGTAATTTAACCAAATTATTATTAATAGACAACAACAAACATAACTAAACGATAAGTACAACTCACGAGTCGGATCCCTTTTTTCTTTTTCTTGTTTTTTTTAGAAACCAACAAACTCCCATTTTTCCTCTAATTTTTATTTATTTTTTCATCTCCAATTTGTTACTAAGGCCTTTTGGGTAATTTGATTTGAAATTTATTAGTTTTTTTTTTCAATTCATATTGATGAAAATAATCATAAAAATTAAATCAAATTAAAATGAAAAATTTCATTCAATACGAAAATAAGAAAAAAATATATTGCTTCTTTTTGTTATTTTTGAATTTTTAAATTTTACTTAAAACATACTTTTGTTAATTCGTCTCAATAACAGAATTTTAAACACAACAAATTTTTACCAAACAACAAAAAATATTAAATACGAAAAATAAAAAACACAAATTATGCTAATAAAGTATTGTCCAAAACAATTCTTAAATATTAAGGTTGATGATGCTCCAAACCTAAAATCACTTGGACAACGAAGTCCATGGGCCATGGCCCAACTTTCAGAAGAGAGAGGATCCAAAATCCAATTTATATACGGGTGTCCTCATTATAAGATTCCTCTTACTTATATTGACTGTAAAAAAAAATATTTTTTTTAATTATTATGTCTTTGTAATTATTACATTTTTTATGGTAAATCTAAAAATTTTCACCGAATGGCCCTGTGGGCACGAGAGTTCAAAACTTAAATTTATTGTCAATTTAATTTTAGTTTATTTTTTTAGTTAAAATATGAGAAATATATACTATATAATTTAGCATAATTCGTTTGAGGAGAAGGAGGGCGGCGTAGAGAAGATCGGGGCCAGTGCCGGCGAACTTGGCCTTGTCCACCTTAGCAGTTGAGAGGAGGTTGTTGGAGGAGGGTGGTTGATGGTGATCATGATAAAGTGAAATCAAAATGGGAAGGTTTATGGAAAAAAATGGAAGGAGGTGATAGATTTTAGGGAAGAGTGAAGAGGACGGGTATGGGTAAAAATGTCCATATATGATTTAAATTTAAAAAGGTGGGACTTGTTTAAGTAAAAATTTTATGATAGGATTTATTCTTAAACAATTCTTAAAAATGTGACTAATTACTAATTAACTCTAAATTAAATTATTTACTGTAATGCCACGCATTGTAGTAAATAATTTTTCTTGTTATTGCACTCATCTTTTGTGCTAAAGGATCTAAATAAATAGTTCTTAAATTAATTGTTTGAATAGTTTGAGATATGTGATTAGTTACCAAACTAACCCATTACAAAATTGATTGTTGCAAAGTCGTAATCAATTAAGTATTGTTCACATCACATACAGTTAAATTTAGACTATTTATTTCAAATATAGGCAATTATTTGAATATGCTTATAAGTTTGTAATATTTTTGTTGTTTACGCTCCTCTTTTGATTGACTAAATGCTGATTTTGTTAAAATAAAAAAAACAAATTAAAATTAATGCCTATTTTCCCTGTAAATGTACCCAAAAGAATTAACCTTTTAGATTTCAATTTTAAGATAATACCAAACCTAAATGAACCACTCTCACTGTGAATGCTCTAGCAGCACTAATCATATTTTTTCTTTAAATGTACATTTTGATTGTGGTCCATAATCTAGGATTGCCGTCACTTCAACCGTTTTAAATGGAATGAAAATTTTGTTTTTAATTCGATTTTAATGATTGAAACTCTAACTGGGAATCGAAGTTTTTGTTTCTTTTTATGAGATTTTGTCTTGTCTTTAATTACACTCTTAACAAATGGATAGTAAGATTAATTCTAAAAAAAATAGTCAAAATGCACGAAAATTTAAAAAACAATGCGTGCTCAAATTTTCTGCTACCATAATAAGGATGCCTTGCATTCCATGAGTTTTGGGCTAGCATTATGTTATGCCTATTCAGTAAGGCCGGGTCCGCCCTATTATGATTCAAAATGTTTATTTTGTGAGGCTCCCTTAGTTCATTAAAAACACTACGTAAATCAAATATTGATAAATTAAATTTGTCTTAAAGAAGGGCTGTAAGTATAATTTTATGAAACAGTAATTCAATTAGTGATTAATGACATGCAATTACTATAATTTTGTACACAGATATAAGATTATAAAAATATGTCCATCCCACTGATGGGGCACAACACGGCCCCTAATGGGACCAATCCCGCATCCTATAGCTTTGAGGGCAGATTTTTTCCTTTATGTCCTAAACCAGCCAATTGGTGTTCAACCCTCAAATGTTCTTTATTAGAACATTTCCAATGGTCCTTTTCATATTTACCAGATTGGCACAAGTTAATTGGTGTTCAACTCTCAAAAACGTAATTTATTAGAACATTTTCAAGTTCTTTTTTTTTTTTCATATGTTAACCAGATTAGTACAAGTAATCTACGCTGATAACATTAAAGTTGAGACTAGACGAGCATTTTGGACCTTCAAAGTCTTTTTACGAGAATTTGGTGCAAATTACGATGTTATTCTAGTTAGTTGTGAAAGAAAACAAGGATGCGCGGCCAACAATGATAGGTTATATCCTTCGTTTGTTAGTTTATTTTTAACATATTTTAATAAAATCTACCTTCGTAGAGATTTTTTCTCTCTGCCTGGGAGTTTTTTTCTTACTTTGTGAATATTTCTTTTCTATTTTTGAAGAAGTATATTGTTTATCTAATGCATTCTCCTTTACATGGCCTATTCTAAATAGAATTTAAAACTTTTTGGTGGTGAATATTTGAGTTAGGTTTTATATCGAATTTATAATACATTTAGACTCTTTAACCTTTTTTTATTACAAAAAAATCTAGTGATCCTTATACATATTATTATACATACAATATATATCAATCATACGACACATCCAACTAATGCACTAGATAGCACCAATCAACCCAAAATCTGAGGAGTAAATTACGTGATTAAAACACTGTTGTTGCCCTTTTAGAGCCTGCCTGCCATTAACTTCTATTCTTAATAATTTAGGGTGAGATTAGAGAGAGGCAAGACAAGATGGATACTGAGAAGTCTAAGTATAGGGAGTGATCCTATCTGTGCATCCAAACACGCAGTTGAAACAAATATTTGCATTATTTTTTATCATCAAACCAAATATAATTATTATGATATTTATATATATATATATATATATAAAATATATTAATATTTATAAAAGTAATAAACTTAACATTTAAAAGTGTATTGAGATTGAGAATTTTTTATCTTTATTACTCTATTATTTATATATATATATATAATTAACATGTTATAATAATTGTTAAATTGAACACTCTATATATATATATATATATATATACGGATGGAGAGGTTGATTGGTAATGGAATGCTTGCTCAATTATGAAAGGCAACAAAACAGTAATTATTATGAAATCATAGAAAGGACTCATCATCACTTTTGCATCAGCTTTATTGGATGATGTGTCTGCAGTAGACAAAAGCAATGTGTTTCATTGTTATTTCATCTAACTTTTTTTCACTATATAATTAATTATATAATTAAATAAAAATATTACATAACTTTTAAAAATTATGTAATAATTACGAGTGTCTAAGTCCTCTCTCAACTAATTTTTAAACAAAAAATAAAAAAAAAATCTAATAATGACAGATATTTCAATCATAAATTCAATTACAAATTAGTATTTTTTACGGATAAAATAAATATTATTCAAATAAAATATATTTTAACTAATAAAAATTAATAGTTTATTATTAATTATATATTTTAAATATGTAATGTAATTGCAAAAGAAAAAAGCCCTTGCTAGTGTTGCACAGATCTGACACCTCTGCCTAGCGCCTTGTGGGTCAGATCCCGTTCTTTTCTCTACCCTTCTTGGCTTTCCTCGCCTGAACTTTGAAACCCAAAAACACAAACATTACAAATCCAAATAAAATCCTTCTTTCTAGATCTCTTCTTTCTCTTTTTTCCCAACTCCTTCTCTCCAGTTAATAATTCATTAATTAATTGTTGTTTCTTTAACTACCATACCAACATTCATAAATGATGATTGATCTCAATTTTAAATTAGGATATTGAAATATGGATTGATTATTATAATAAGATGATGAATCTATATATACTAATAAATATTTGTATTTGATCTTTTTAAAATTTCAAATTTCATAATGTATCCATCAATACAATACGTTGTGATCAAAATTTAAAATCTTAGACAATCGATATCACTGAATTAACTACGCATTTCAAAATAGAATATTAGACTATTATTATATGTAAATTTCAAGCAATTACCATGAAAACTTCTGAAATATATGTGAACCAGACCAAACACACTCTCTCTAAGATCTCTTACCAGATTACAACAATACCATTCTCATCACCATCTACTACATATGAAATCTATCTATCTATCTATCTATCTATCTATCTATATATATATAGATTGGTACGTTGTACATACAAATTAATATAAAATAGTTTTCTTTTTTCTTTTTCCTGCTATACATTAGTAGGAGTTGAAACAGAAAAAAGAGAAGTAATGGTAGCGATGATGATGAAGATAACAAAGAAGGTAACAAACTTCTCACTGAGGACAAGCAGTGTTAATGGCTGACTGACGAAAAAAAAAAAAGATCACGACAATATTAATTTATAACGCCGTTACAATCTTATCATCTTCTTCCACTGCACTCCATATTCCATAACCCTAGTTCTGAACCCGCTAAGATTTACTTACCGGTTAGATATCGGGTTCGGCCCACTCGGAACTTCATGGGCTCCGGCTTCAAACTCTCTGCGAGTACTCGAACTCGAAGACGACGACGATGAAGAAGAAAAAGTATGCGAATTTTGGGTCTTTTTGGGGTGCAAGTTCGTCGTTGAGGTAGCCGATTCGGCAAGGATGAGCCTCTGGGTGGGAATTGAGGACGCCATGGATGGTTTCAGAGGTTCTGCGGAGCGAACAAGGACCAGGAAGACGAATAGGAGGCCGAGAAAGAGAAGGAAAGGGTGTGATTTTGTGGAGCTAATTTCAGAGAGCGATGATCTAAATGCTGCCATGCAATTATGAGGAATAAGAAACCGCCCCCCAAGAGCCCAGAAGAGATCAATATCCATGAACCAGTTGAACTACCGAGGGCTAAAGAAGAAAGGGAGAGAAAATAGAGAGAGAAAGAGGGGTTGGGGAGGGGAGAAGAAGAAGCTTCAGCAAAAGTAGATGCTGGAAAGGAGGTTTTGAAATTCGATACACATTTGTTGAGAACCGAAGAACCCAACTTGGCATGGAAGTATAAATGAAAGGTGCCAGAATTGGTGGACTAATTTACTCAAGTACCCCTCTTCTGATTATGGTAATTTGGCGGATTTTTATGGATTAAATTGGTCTGATTTTAAGTAAATTTAGAACTCGAACCATTAGTAATGTTTTAAAAATTTTAGTACAAAAACTAAACCGTTGTAATTGTGAACCAAACTAGAGCTAATTCGTAAAAATAATTCTGTTCTAGTTTGATTCTGATTCTCTATTCTTAAATCTCAAAATAACCAATCGTATCAATTATATATATAATCTTTACAAATTTAACTTAACTGTATTCAAAAATTTTAAATTGAACACTAAATATAAAGAATTTGATTTTTTTGGATTTTGGTTCTTGCGCTTAATTTGGTTTTTTTATAAGAATTTTTAATATAAAAAATTGTAATAAAAATAACAAAAATTGAACTACAATTCGATTAGTACTATTTTTTTTGGGGGGTAAAACCAAGGGCCCATGGCTACTCTAAAAAAATTTAAATTCACTTGTTTTTAGCAAAACCTGCGCTTAATTTGGTTTTTTTATAAGAATTTTTTTATTTGTAGAGAACTATTTTGCAACGCTAATCCCAGCAAGTATGATTTTTTGTTGCTTGATCAGTTGAATTAGAAAAATAAAAAAATTTGAAAAAAAAAACTAAAAACAAAAACAAAAAAAGAAATTCTAACAAAAATTGAATCCAAAAAATGTCCCCTCCAAGAAAGGGCATTGTAGTCATATTGTCAAATCTAAATTCTCTCACCTCATTTTAGTAATGGGGGACAAATTATGCATTAATAAAGAATCTTGAAAAGAAAAGGCAGTGGCTGTGGCACCAGAAACAAAGAAACGGTTGACGTGGACGGAGGCGATGGCGCCTTTTTTTTTCTTTTTCTTGCTTGGCCAGTGGCCCAAGAAATCTTTCTTTGACTTGGTGAACCTTCACCATGGAAAAAAAGTGATCTTGTTCTTTGTTCTTTTGTTGTTGGTTTTATAATTAATAATGTTACTGTAATTAAATTATTTTATTAAATTAATATATTACATAATGTTGTTTCATAATTATAAGTATCGAATATAAATAAAATTCACGTTAGCATTAATGTTAATTTATAATTGTGACACACATAATTTAATAAATTAATTTGATAAAATAATTTAGTCATCATAGCAGCATTATTAATTGATTGTTTTATGATATGCAATAGTGTCCCTTTCAAACACCCTCTTTGGCGAGTGGTTTGTATTCTTTTAACATATATATATATATATATATATATATATATATATGTAGATTTTAATTTATATAAAGCTTTAGTCTTTGCTCTTTACCAAAGTTTAAAGTTTTTGAAAAATTCAAATTCGAACAGGGTGCTCAAATGTGCATATATATACATGTATTCAAATGTGGTTGTCTTTTTCTTTTCTAGAAATTTAACAAATGAATCAACAATGTTCTAAATAAATATTTGCCTATCATAAGCATTTGTTAAATTTCATTTCTGGAATAAGTTGAAATGTTAGAAAACAATACTACTATATATAATATCATTTGATATATATATATATATATATATATATATACAAAGAAAGTTATGAGAATCCTAAAAAGAGGACAATTCATGTGCCATGTCGATGGCTCACTGATGATATTTGCCGTTGTTGAAATTAATTACTTATAAATTATAGTTGAAAGAATTATAATTATAACTACTACCATAAGCAAGCTGTGAGTATTTGAAAATAATGCTAGCTTTTGTAATTGAAATTAGTTGTATATAGGAAAAAAATAATTATAATTTGTAATAAAATTTATAAATGTTTCAAAAAAAAATAACTTATAACTAAAATCATACAGTTTCAAAAGCTATAACCTATAATAAAAAATAATGCCAACCAACACCATTGTACCCTACAAGAGAAGAGTTGCAAAAGAGATATCCTTAACACCACCGATTAGTGGTCAGTCGGAGCATACTGCTATTTAAAGTCAGAACACATATCTTATACGACAGGAGAATAGTTGCAAAAGAGAAATCTATAGCACCCTTATAATAGTTGTAATAGTGGTCCGTTGAGGGCATTTTGCTACCTAAAGTTAGAATATATATCTTGCAAGGTATGATTTTTTACTACTTATAAGGTGCAATATTTTATTATTAATTTTGTCCGTATCAAATAGGATGTTTACATATAACAACAACAAAGATTAGTAATTTTTATATTATAATAATATGAATATATGTATATATGTTGTTGGAATCTGTAAATTTCATTGGCCATTGAAATTCAGATTTCACTAGCTGGATCAATTACAATTGAATTGGCCAT
>JAOTRH010285598.1:0-38798 GCA_034768845.1 Heliamphora exappendiculata | reverse complement strand
TATATATATATATATATGCACGATTTTAGGGAACATAGAATTAAATTTTTGTTCTTATTTCCTTCCATTTCACATGGGCTAATTAATGTAGTTCAAGCTTTGAGGGGACAAAATCATATTTGGGGAAGCTAAATACAGCTAGGGTCAGTTTGGGAGAACAAAAATCTGATCTCCCATCAATCAAGGGATTTTACATTGGTTTGTGTGTCCTTATGTGCAAGAAAATACTGTAAAAGTTAATTTGATGCATCTTTTGATGTCTTTTCCCTCTGAAACCTATTCTATTAGTATGTTTATGAGAAATATAGTATCCTCATATATTATCATAGTTTCTATAACAATTGATTAAATAGATGTAGTCTTTTAAGTCAAATTAAATTATTTCGATAATATCTGACTTTTTAACTTATTTTGTTGTGCATGAACTTCAATAGTGATTTGTTTACTTTTTTTAACCTATAACACCATATTATTATGTATATTACTTGTTCCATAAGTATTGGATCATCATAATACTTAACTTTAATACCTTTCTCATCATTTTAAGCTAAAAAGAAAGCAAAAAGTTACTTTTTGGCACTCTTCCCAAGGTGGTCAGCCACTAAGGGGTATTTTTGTTATTTTTGATATTATTTTATCCTTTGCTACTTAATTGTATTTAAATCCTTGATTTAGGGTATCCATGTGTCAAAACTTGAGTTTTTAAGACTTTTTGAGCTTAACTCTTGTCTTAAACGACTTGAACTTATAACTTTGGTTTCTTCTCCTCAACATTAGGGTCTTAATATATGCTTACGTGGTTCCCACTCTATCTCGGGTCTCAGGCTCGAAAGGTTAAACGGTCATGCCGATTCTTCTTACCGAACTTAGATTCGAGATTTCGTTTCTTTTGAGATTTTCTTTCTTTTCTATTCGTATCTTTGAGTTTGGGTTATTAAAATCTACCCTCCTTTAAAAAATTTCGTCCTCAAAATTTACATACCTTGCTCGAAAAGATGTGGATATTTTTCATGATAAGAATTTAAAGCCAATGCCACAGTTCAAACTAATAGTTTCTAACTCACGGCTATACACAACAATTCAAAATGCCATCAAAGGCTAACACTTACCCTTAAAAGGAACTATAACTTAATGCCTTTGAAGACCAACCTTCACCCTTACCAGGCTTCGCACAAAACCTTTCTAGGACTTACACACACACCCTTACAGCGTAAAACTCTTTTGGATTAATTGTACCCTTCCACTGTGGTATCTTTAAGAACACACGGTCCCCCACTACAAACTCCAGGTCACATCTCTGATTATCTGCACAACTCTTCTGTTTGTTTTGCGATTGCTTCAATCTCTCGCAAATCAATTTAATCTTATCAGTGGTAGTTTGAACTATCTCGGGTCCAAACAACTTCCTCTCTCCGACTTCTTTCCAACAAATTGGGTTTCAACACTTTCTACCGTACAACACTTCGTAAGGGGCTAAATCTTAGGTTAGAAGCAAAATTTGTGAATTTCGTCCCAATGTGAAAACCCTAGGTTCGGCCAGCTCGAATTTTTGCTGCAAGGACTTTCGGACAGGTCTGGTTCTTGCTACATGAAGCTTCGAATACACCTCTCTGGTTGATTACACCTTCATTTTCCTTTGGTAACTTCTAATTCAGTATGTAACTCCATCAATTTGTAAATAGAAAGAAAAAGGCTAGGGTTTAGATTAATCTTCGTGGGAGAGATAAAAAGAAACAAGAAGAAATGAAGAATATCTACGGTTGAGCAGAAAATAATACCGTGGGTTTGGGATTTTTTTTTCGAGCTTCCAGCGTCTCCGAATCTCGCCAAAGCTGAAACCCTCGGTTCTTGACCCCCTAAGGAAACATGATCTGTGGTTGCTCGAATGCAACAACCTTGCAATAGAACATGTGAACTCATGTTGGCGGTGTTCAATTTGATGTTCCGATCCATAGATTTTCGAGGGGTGATAAAAGTTGATCTCTTGAACTCATGGCTATGGAAATCAAAAAAATAGAACAGGAAATGAGGAAACAAGAGAGAATGTCACCGCACAGAAGAGGGGTTTGGATCCCCCTTTTTTCATCTATTTTCTCCTTCACAAGCTACTTGTAAGAACTCAAATTTGGGAATTTTATTCGGGTCTCCCACAACCAAAGCTAGCGTCGCCGGCGAGCAGGGGTGGCATTGGCGTTGCGGCGGAGAGGCTGGAGGTCAGTGGCTGTAGTGACTGGTGGCACAAGTTAGCCGCGACATGGGTTGTTGGTCTGCGTGGTGGTGATGCGCCAGCTCCCTTTCCCTTCACTGAAGTTTCCTCCCATGGTCGCCGAACAGAGGAAGGAAGAAGACGACGGGTGAGAGAGAGAACTGCGTTGAGATAAAAGGGGGAGAGGCGCGCTTCTTTCGGGAGAAATTTACCGAGGCTTCAGGAAAATTCTAAGACTCCCTTCTCTCAATTTTTTTTTTCCTTTTTTTTTCTTCTCAGCTTCGGCTGAGTTAAGATATAAACAAACATTTTTTTCCTTAAAATTCTCTACTTGTTTTAAATACATTAATTTCTCCATTTCAAAATTTAATTTCATCATTATATCACTATACTTTCTAGCATTGTAGAATTTGCAATAATTTGTTTTTAGGGCGTGCCAACACACACACCAACCTTATACAACCTAAATTATTCATTTTTAGAAATCGATTCTGACCATTTAATCATGCAAAAATAATTAATAACAAAATAAGAACGTACCAAGTCGCTACAGAAACTATCTTGCACCACTATGGCTACTAACAACAACCCATAGGGTGAGGGACATTCCCAAATACTGTCTAAGCCCAGACATTCTAACGCACCTCAGGCCGGAGATGATTAGCTCCCGTCCACTATGCTTCTGTCCATACCCAATCTCGGGGCACACTACTCAAGACAAAGCACGGATCAAGACATAATACGGCTTATACGTACATAATCCTCAATGTGCCCAAAACCATACCTCATATCCAACCACAACGAACAACCTCCAAGAGGTTTCAAACACCCTACCTTACTTATTCATCAGGCTACTGGTAGCACAACACACAATAGTCAACTAACAACAGTCACCCCCAGCTCACATGGGTACAACACACTCCAAACAATCAGTGTTCATCTCACGAGCTTACACCCACCACAATCACTGACCACCAGGTTGCACTTCCACAACTCACACCACCACCCACACCACAACTCATCCTAGTCCCACGGGCATAACTCCTATAACAAGGATATCACAACACCCAACTAGGTTAAACTCAACTTAACCTTCTAAAGCCAAGCTACACACTTCTCACCACCTAGTCACATCACATCAACACATATTCACATTTCGAGAAAAAGCATCAAAGTAGCGCGACAATCGAGGTAACTAATTCAAATTTCTCATCGAAAGAACGTCAGCAAAACGCTTTTCTATTTCGAACCCAAACTAGTTGATCGGGTGCCAAATGGCATGCCATATCACCCCAAGACTCAACCTCCATGCTCATATTGACACAAAACATGCGCAAGGCAATTCATTCACAAACCCATACAAGCATACAAACCCTACCATGTAGTGACACCTAATCTCATCAGATAATTCACATATAAAGTTCATCATTACTTCCCATGGCTCCTAGGTATTTGGACCTAAAGCACTAATACCATTCTATCACACCCCGAACCCCGAGGACCCATGAACCAACCCTAAACCATCTTGCATAAAAAGTCATCAACTAAAACTTTAGTTTCACTATAGGTTTGAATTTAAAACTCGTTTGGAAATAAAAGCTTTCTTTGAGCACCCAAATTTTCATGTCATATGTACATATTAAATTCCAAACAAATGCTTTGAGTTTTCAAGAGTTCATTTACAAAAAAAAATTATCATTACATTCACCCGCTTAACTTTATGTACAAACATATCACAAAACACAAAAAAAGAACACTAGATCCGTCCTCTAGCCTTTTCCAAAATGCATTCTTCGCCTTGATATCACCCTTGACCCTCGGAACCTGAAATGGTTTAGTACACATACGTGAGCTAGAGCTCGTAGAATAAAGACTAACTCAAATGTTATGCACGATTTGTGAGGTGTGATGGGTGCAACCGAAGTAAAAAAAATGCAAGTTTGACCAAATCATTATTCTTTCACACGCACACACCCACGCACACAAATTTATCCCATTCTTTCTTTTGTCTTCTATTGCACCAACTCTTTATTTCATTATTCACATTCATTGAGCCTTTGTTTTTCGAAGCATTCCTTTCCTTCACATTAACCATATTACTATCCCATTTCCTGATTTCTCACAAAAATCATATCGCATTTTTATTACCCGATTTCTCACAAAAATCGTATCGCATTTAATAAATCGACATCGGATGCAGCTTATAAAAACATCGTCCCATTCGCCCCCAACAGGCTACGCGTAGCCATTGTGGAATGGGTCGCTCTATAACTCATCACGACACAACCACCACATTTCGGGGGCTAACCCGTGGGCATGTGGTCCCCATCTTGCACAAGTTTTCAGTCTTTCACCGTGGATCTATGCAAGCCCAACTTAATTCACATCATTCTCACAATCCAGGAGTCTAACCCCACAACCGGTTTCTCTCCCAATCATTATCATATATTGTCATTTCAATTCCAATTTCAAGTTTCCCATTTCATTTTCAAAACACGTTCGGTTTTAGTATTCAATCTCTCTTTTCAAATTGCACGCATCATAAACTTTAATACACAATTTCTCATAACTCACATTTCTTTCATCAATTTCATAAAGTACCAACAACACAAGATCAATTCAATCGAGATCATGCCATTTTACAAAAATAGAATACATCCATCACATACAAGTTTGAAACCTATATTTCTCTTCTAAAAGCTTAAAGTTTTAAGCGATGACAATGTCATAGCACAATCCTTAAATACCCATTCTTGTTCTTTTAAAACCATCATTCTATGTAAAAAAACCTACTTTCATCGTAAAATCTAATCAACCAGTCCAACACATGTATCCCAATCTAAATGTAGTTATATAGGTTTATCTATAATCCAAGGGACAAGAAGTTTGATAAAAAGTCCAATAATGATGAAAATAATCTTTTCCAAGACATTTTGCCAAAATCGAGCGAGAAAGAGTTAAGAAAATTTTACATACCATCACTATTTTAGTTCATAACTTTTTCTATAAAAAGTATTTTATTGTGAGAGTAGTGTCATTGGAAAGAAGACTTTTGGGGTTTTAGTTTGAGTACAAGAATGACCCAATTCAGAGTTCGAATGAGAGATATATGATCAATTGAAGTTGGTCCGGCACAGCCAGTCCTCTCGAGCGGACAGAGGGGCGCTCGAGCGCCCAAACTCTCTGCCATGAGTTAGCTCAAGCGGACAGGGCTCTGCTCGACCGCGTTGTGGTCCGAGAAAACCCCAGAACTTTTAATGCTTTGAGTTCTAGACCCCGAAACACATAAACATTCACACTTATGCTTTGAATTCCTATTTTCACCCCCCAAAACATTGAATTTCAAGTATCATAAACCCCTTTTATGTAATAAATTCTCAAAATCATGGTTTATCATTTCTCAAAAACTCCAATTTTCATAAAATCCAACTCAGCTCACACACACATCTATCAATTCTTTAACCATGCATGAAATCAACAAGATTTTACTCACATAACCAAAATATCAACACAAAACATAAGTGATAATCTAAATTCTACATCAAATTGCACAAATTCTTCCAAATCTTCCCTCCTAAGGTTTTGATTATGAGAGTTCATGGCTCCTTGGTGCTTTATCTCCCACCTCCTTACTTCAGACCACCGCTCGAGCGGTGACCCCTGAAGCTGAATTCTATGAATTTTTCAAAAACTCAACTCAAACTTCCAACTTTGCTCACACTTTGTTATTTCAAATTTTTCATTAACACAGCCATATCAATATCATTCATTACCATGTATCTCAATTTTACTTTCACATATTATTAATTCAACTGTTAACGAATAAAATTTTATAGCACCCACGCCCAAACTTAATTCTGTTTCTTCTCTTAACCGAAAACACGGAAGAACAAAAAATAAACACGTACCGGGTCGTTACAAAGAGAAAGGAACCTTCTAAGATAAACTAAATGTATCTTTAGTACTTACGTCTAAGTCATATCAATCAAAAAAGGATTAATAAATTGGTTGAAAATGAACCTTTGAGTTCATTAAAAGTGGAGACACTTCTAGTATGTGAATCCTGCTCAAAGGAAAAGATGACCAGACAGCCATTTTTGGCTAAAAGCTATAGAGTTAAAGAAACGTTAGAATTGGTTCACTCTGTTTTATGTGGACCAATGACTATCCGGGTTAGAGGTGGCTTTAAGTATTTTATGACTTTTATTGATAATTACTCAAGGTATTGGTACATTCATTTGATGCACCATAAGTCTGAATGCTTTGAGAAATTCAAAGAATTTAAGGCAAAAAAAGAGAAGCGTCTCGGTAAATGTATCAAGACACTACGGTCCGACCGTGATGGTGAGTACCTCTTGAGATAGTTTAGGAACTTTTTATGAGAGATATGGATTACTTCCCACTTGACTGCATCGAGCACTCCACGGCAGAATGGTGTAACATAAAGAAAAAATAGGACTCCTATAAAAATGGTAAGGTCTATGATGAGTTATTCAAAGTTAGCTAATTCGTATTGGGAATTCGCATTAGATGTCACGCCCCCAACCCCGGGGACCCGTGAACCAACCCCAAACCTTTCTTAAGAATCATCATCTATGACTTTCATTCACCATATAATTTGAGTTCTGATTATTTAAAAAAATTATTTTCGTTAAACAACTATATTCTCACACATATTAATTTTACAATTCTCCATTTGGTTTGTATACAAACATAATGCAAAAATATAAATAAACCCAAAATCTTCCCTCTAGTCTTTCCCAAAGCATCCCTTGCCCTGGTGTCGTCCTTGGTCTTCAAAACCTGAAATGGTTTGGTAAAAATATACATGAGCCGAAGCTCGTAGGACATAGATTAACTCAAATATAATGCAGATTTGTGAGGTGTGATGGGTGCAACCGAAATAAAATATAATTTTTTCACCAATTCGTTATTCCTTCACACGCACACACCCACGCACACCCATATGTTCTTTCCAAAAACCTTTTTCAAAATATACATTTTTTCACATAAAACCATATTATTTTCTCATCATCCGATTTTTCGCAAAAACTATATCACATTATAAACCCGCGTCGGGTGTAACTTATAGAAATCCCTTCCTATTACTTTCCAATAGGCTACTCAAAGCCATTGGGTAATAGATAGCTCTATAACTCACCAAAATGCAATCACAACTAATGAACCGGTATCGGGCGCAGCTTATAGAAACCTCTCCCTATTCCCCTAGTAGGCTACGCGAAACCATTGGGTAATAGACAGCTCTATAACTCACCACGATACAACACCACATTTCGGGGGCTAACCTGTGGGCGTGTGGTCCCATCTTGCGCAAGTTTTCAATCTTTCACTGCGGACCCGTCAGGCCAACTTAATCCACATCAATCCATACGGTTCATTATTTGCTCATTTTTCACAAAAATCCAGGAGTCTAATTCACAACTGGTTCCACTCCCAATCATTTTTATATATTATCATTTCAATTCCAATTTCCATTTTCTCATTTCATTGTCAAATCACATTCGATTTTAGTATTCAGTCTCCTTTTTAGATCAAATGCATCATAAGTTCCAAGACACAACCATTCATGAATCATATTTCTTTCATTACCTCGTAATGCACCAATAACACAAAAATTTGAATTTATGCCATATGAAGAAGTGGAATGCACCCATCATATGTATACATAAATATAAGTTAAAATCCATGTTTGTTTTCAAAACCTTAAGCACATATCGCACACCCATTTTCATCGCAGACACCACCAATCAGTACGGTACTAGAATTCCAACCCAAGTGTAGGGAGATAGGTAAATCCATAGCCCAATGGATGAGAAATTTGATGAATAGGTTTAACATTTATAAAAGTATCATTTTTCAAAGAATTTGGCCAAAAACGGGTAAAAAATTGTTAAGAAAATTTGGCATACCCTCCCTATTTTATTCATACCTTTTTCTATAAAAATAGTTTTCTTGTGAGAGTAGTCTTATTGGAAAGAGGACTTCCGGGGCTTCAATTTGAGTACAAGAATGACCCAATTCAGAGTCCAAAGGAGGGTGATACATTGATTTTAAAAAAATATTTTCAACTAGTGAAAAATAGACCGCGGGCTAGACTGCTCGAGCGGTCTGGCCTGCAGAAGAAGCCGAGACCATCCCATGACAGCCGTCTAGACCACATGAGCGGTCCCTCGAGCGGTCCCATGCCAAAAATTAAGTTTTTTCTTGATTTTGAAGCCAATCACCCATCCAAACCCAAGATTATGCAAAAACATGGAAATTTAAGTAATTTAAACTTCCTTTTTGCTCCTTAATGTTTCCTTGTGTTTCTCTTACTAAATAAACCTTGCTCCTTTCTTTGTTGCCTCCAAATAAGCCTCTAATTTCACCATATTGAAGGGAGGCAAGAGTTTGGATCCTATTATGGTTGGGAGAACAAAAGAAAAGAGAAATGAAGGAAGAAGAAGAAGCCGACGGGGAGTAAGGAGTGAGGTTTTGGATTTTTATCATCTCTCTCTAATTCTCCACTCTTCTAGAATGGTCCAAGGCCATGTTTGCCTGACCTCTTTCATTTTCTCCTTTTTCCTTTTTAACTTTAACTCTCATAGCCTATTTTCTCTCCAATTTAATCTCATAAACTTCTTAATTTAATTCCACATTTACAACTTAATTTTCATCCCATATTCCAAGAATTTGAATTAATAAGCTATACTTAACCAGAAACTATTGTCACTTATCACCATGTATCTCAATTACGCTTTCACATTTTAGTAAGTTAACCGTTAGTGAAAAAAATTTTATAACACCCACATCCAAATTTAATTCCGTCTCTGCACTTAACCAAAAACATGAAAGCACCAAATAAACACATACTAGGTCCTTACAACTTTTCCCCCTTTGGGAATTTCGTCTCCGAAATTCTTCTCAAGTCTCACCAAACCATCCTTTAATCTTGATATATGTTCTCATAATTCACTAATCGTTCGGTCTACCTCGCCTATCTTAATCCGCGATCCTGATCATTTTTTCAAAACGATTTGACTCAAAGATGCTAACACGCCTCTATTTTTAAAAGTGTCACACTACCACTAGGCTTAACTTTCTAATGCCAATATTTCACAAACTCTAGAATCATCCATATGTCGTCAGACCGGTCATAAAGTTTTACTCATACTGGGTTTGACTAACCTAAAACGGTTCATCGTTTAGCACGATATCCACTCTTAACCGAGATCAACACCAAAGCTGGTATCAACCACTATCTATCTCTATATGACCACCATCTCACGCCATATACACGTTCCTGAAGATTAAACATTCTCAACCATAGCATTATGTGTCATATGTTTTACCACCACAAAGATTCTCCCAACTTTGTCAACTCACAGTTAAATTCACAATTGTATTCTAATGTAAACCAAGGACTATTCCTCCAACTCAAACATATGTTCCCTAAACTCAAACATCATTCACATGGGTTACACGCATCATTCCCAAAATTTCCCATGTCTTTATAGCCAACTAACCACGACAACTTGAAGTCATAATACTACTTGCACTTCATCACTCTAGTTGCTTCAACCATTAAAACGAAACTAACACTGCCCTTTTGAACTTCATGAGCCACTAGGAGTGAGCATATCACATGAATCAAACACCTCACAAATATATATTTTCCCATTGATCTTTTGAGTCCGCAATCTTCTGCCCTAACTAGACAACTAGCAATCTTCCACATGTACATTACCCTGTTCGTCGACATTATCATAGACATTCGCGCCTTCCCTTCAAATGGTTAACAATTCTTCACACTTTAAAAACACTGAATAGTTCAAAGCTCCAAACAAACACGAATCTAGATTCACATGTACTTGTCAGAAATACATCACATGGATACCCCAGCCACAGGGTTCTAACAAATTTCTCACTCTGTCGAGAACTAGGGGCATAACTGTACCCATATAATCCAAAACAAACTACATACAACGGTTAATGATATATAGTGAATCATTATAGTTAGAACTCTATGTCTCAACACTAATTTCCTCATCCACAAGGCAAACACTCCTAGTTTACCAACTCAATCTCAGAGAGAACGCAACTCTACGCACTTATATCCACTCAATAGAGCAAACAGACTCCATCAGAATGTTGGGATTGTATACTGAAAAGTCATACTTTTTATGTATTTTATTCTAGATCCCTAACATATTATTGAGAAACATTTGAGATGATTTTGCATTCGTGGTTTCATATTTATATTTATGATAAATGAATGCATAGTCCGTATATTTTGTCCAGTATTTGACTCGGTGCGTGCTTCACAGAAGATCGGGTCAAAGGTTCTGACAGATTATACAAGTAGGCTCACAATCAAAATGGACCCAGACATTCTATTAGTACGCTTGTAGTACATCGTTATAGTAGCTGGTCTTGGTTAGGTCGAACGGATCGAATTCAGGTTTTCAGAATTCGATGTTTGAGCTCGATGTGTTAGTACACTTGGAGTATATTGAGCGGGATCAACAGGATGATCGATTCTATACTGACTATATGAATTGATCCACATCCCGTATTATCATGTATTACACGAACTCTTAATCCCGAAGTGATTGATTAATTGTGTTCAGATAATGTACAGTACATTGAGTCATCAATGGTTGAGATTTCTTCCATGAGATCAACAATACCGATGAGTTGGGTACTGGCATTATTTGTCCAATGATTGATAATCAACTGACGAAAACCACGTCCAATTTAGGTTGAGGAGTTCCCCCTCGTGTGCTTTCCTTATAGGTTTAATTATGCTAAATCTGTACAGTGAATCTTTGGATCCAGCATATCAAAAGGTTAAGCGGCGCGGTTGCGAGAAAAAGAGGATATTTAAATCAGGTTGTCAGTAATCTAATTTATTTATTGGGAATCCATATCTTAAACGTAGGGAGTATTCAGTGCATTTGATAATTAAAAACTCAAGACATAGTTTGAGTTAGGGCCGGGAGTTCAGTCAGGACCTTTAGTGGAATAAGTTCTAGTTCGTGCGAGAAAGGATCCAACTCAGGAATAGAGTTAGGGATATCTGGTTTTCTCGTACAGTTAGCCAGAGTCCTATACTTCCTCGTGATCCCTCACGTAGCCCACTATACGCACGATTTTTTTCTTATTTGTTTCGGTTATTATTTAATTTAATTTGAATGACGATTTTGCCGTCGGGGATATTCAGGAATTAAATTAAATTGTTGGAGGACGGTTTTAAAATTTGGGACACCTAGGGATTACTCCCTAGGTGGCCTGCCCTAATAGGGAGAAGATGGGTTTGTTTTATATTAAGTTTATATTCCTTCTTATCCTTTTAGAAAAGTATGGATATATATACTTAATATAATATATTCTTTTATATTATAAAAAGGAGGCTTTAAAATAAAACCCTAATTCTCCTAACCTAGCCGCCACTCTCTCTCTCCCTTTTGGAAATCCATATTTTGCCTTTTGGAGATAAGTGTGAGAAGAAACCAAGGCAAGAATATACAAAGATCCGGATCGGTGCCCACTCGCCGGGATCATCATGTGCATCGAGATATACGTGAGAAGATCGTTGGGTCGTCTTCGATCGTTGTTCGGCATCAAAGAAACTTGTTCAAGCTTCTTGAAGGTATATTTAATCATAAAATATCATATTTTTTTATTATTTTCATGAAAATCGCACAATATCATTTTTTACGGTCACGACGTCGTTCATCAAACTTTTTCTGCTGCGCGGCTCTAACACAGAAAACCCACAAGTAATTTAGTCTTCTGATCACCCAATTCGGCAGTACCCATGCCTTAAGTACACATTTAAAGATTACAACACGAACACCAATCCACTGAGACTTCTATCTTCCCTAAACAACTATAAACCATGACCCAACCTCAACATACTCCAAATACCCACCAGCACTTGGTCTTCACAAAATCCTGTAAATCTCTTCCTGAGGTCACATAGCCCATAACCACATAACTACCATTAACTCCAATCATGATACCTAGGTCATCAACTACACTTAAGCTCTTAACTCTCAGACCTCATTCGCACACGCAGAAATATCGTCAACCCTCATACCTCGTACCATACATCTCATAGAACTACAAATTCATCACCCGTCATACACTGTGACACAACGCCAGCATTCCCATCACGTTAAAACCTCACTTCACAAGGTTACATTTCACTAACTTAACTTTCACTAGGAAAATCACAGCCTTGAACCCACTGTCCAGGAAACTTACACAAGAAATGCACAGCACCCAAACAGAGGAAATTTACTCTAGAGTTCCTTTATTCAAAATTACTAATAACTTTCGCGATCATGCAAACGCTTCCAACACTTCTGCTTCCTAAGCAAGTATCTATCGTCGACATCTTAACCCACGGTTTCTCGCTTATCGCTACAGGCCACCCAAACTACACTATATATTGTTGAACTTTATTACTCCACACTTTGTCCCCATGGGCAAACAACTTACCCACCTCTGGACCTAAGGTCGAATACAAACAATTTCTAAACATATCATACTCAAAACACGCAATCTCAGAACTAGACTATCCATACCATTGAACCGTTCTACGTTCTTTTTAAACCTTATACCTCCGGCACATTTCCAAACACGGTCTCCTAATTATGAGGGTAACAACTAAACCATCGTTCTACATTCTCATAGGAATCTCACAGAGCTGGTATTTAAGAATCTCATCACGTAAATAACTCATTTGCTAAACTTTGTTAGGGATCTCACGCAATGGGAACTAAAGCTATCGACATTCCATACAAACCAAATTACATCTCCAGAAACATTACTCATGCGCTTAGGTTCACATAAGCCTTTCAGGAAACCATAAGCAAATGAATCTGCACTCTTACGATCCCGACATTTTACTTTTTCCGAGAACGAACTATCACACTGGTCAACTAACTATGAAACATCTCTCTTCCTAAGGAAACCACGAGCCAACGCTAGGTTCTTATTCAACGTCACTATCTTTTAGGGCAACCAATATTCACTCGACTCAAGAGAAAGTTAACCACAAGCCCTTGTAAAGGCATCCATCATTATCGTACAAACATCATCAGCCACCATTCATAATGTGTACATTATTCGTCGCACTAGGTCTTCGTACTTAGATCTCTACCCAAGCACATTAACGATTGCCCCCTCCTTCACATCCCAACGATGCATCGCACGCGTCCATAAGACTCTCATCAGTTAACCACTAAGGCATAAGACCACACCTACTCTTATCATTTCAAGACATCCCTTCACAAGGTCACATCACACCAACTCAATCTCAGCAGGTAGATAACAACCAAACGGGTAAGCAAAAACTATGTCACTGTTTCGAGCCCGAGGCCCCGCACACCCACCATTAACACAAAATGCTCAACTGAGAAGACCCGTCTCTTAGGTCACTATATAAGCACTACCAACATACAACTATCTGAACATAAAAGCGACTACACGCAACACGAACAAAACGAACCTTGCCTATTAACTCTAGATTAAATGGCGCCACTCCATCACTCGCTCCTAAGAGTAAAACAACACCACTACATCTAGACCTTAAGCCAGATATAGACCACCGCCACCATCCTCTTAAGGGATCTCCACCCATCAACACATCATCCTTAGACAACTGGGTCAACTAAACTAACAACATCCATCACAGGTCCTACCAGCCTCACACACTCACACTTTCCAAAAATCCCATACTACACATAGCCTCCCAATTATGAGAACAACAAATCAAGCCACAAACCTCTATTTCATGAAAATTTCCAAATAACTTCAAATCATCGCTCATGAAATCACAACCACCTCCGACATATATCTCATCCTACGTACATGCACATTACTCAACAATTAATCCGTCGACAACATCTTTAATCCACTCACTCATTTCTCATACACCTTTCACTTCGATCAAGAAACACGACTCAGCACCATATCACTAGGAAAATACAAGGGTCATCAACTTGACCTTCAAAACCATAAGATATCACTGTGGCTACCAACAACACCCCTCGGGGTAAGAGGCATTCCCCAAACACTATCGAAGCCCGAACTTTCGAACACACCTTAGGCCGAGGATTATTATGCTCCCGTCCACCATATTCACGTCCATTATGCTCTCGTCCATACCCAATCTCAGGGCACATGGCTCATGATGTAGCACGGCTCAAGACAGGGTACGACTCATGACGTACATAATCCTCAACGCGCTCAGGCCACACCTCATATCCAACCACAACAAACAACCTCCAAGAGGTTTCAAACAATCTATCGTACATGTTCATCAAATTACCGGTAGCGCAACACATAATGAGCAACTAACTACAGTCACCCTCGACTCACATGGATACAACACACTCCAAACAGTCATTGCTCATCCCTTGAGCTTACACCCACCAAAATCACTAACCACTAGGTCATAATTCCACAACTCATACCACCGTCTAGATCAAACCTTTTCCTAACCCCACAGGCATAATCCCTACAACAAGGATATCATGACACCCAACTAGGTCAAGCTCAATCTAACCTCCTAAAGCCAAGCTACACACTACTTCGCACCTAGTCACATCACATTAATACATTTTCACGTACCGAGAAAAAGCCCCAGAGCAACGCGATAATCCGAGCAACTAATTCAGATTTCTCATAAAAAGAATGTCGGCCAAACGCTTTTCTATTTTGAACCCCAAAGTAGTTGATCGAACGCCATATGGCATGCCACATCACCCCAAGACATAACCCTCCATGCTCATATAAACACATAGCATGCGTAACACAATTCAATCGCAAACCCATGCAAGCACACAACTCATGTCGTGTAGTGGTGCCTAACCTCGTCAAACAGGTCACATACTATGGTCATGGTTAGTCCCCACGGCTCCTAGGTATTCGAACCTAGAGCTCTGATACCATTCTGTCCCACCCCCAACCCCGGGCACCCATGAACCAACCCCAAACCTTTCTTAAGAATCATCATCTACAACTTTCATTCACCATAGAATTTGAGTTTTGATTATAAAAAAAACATTTTCTTTAAACAACTATATTCTCACACATATTAATTTTACAATCATAATATCTTTAATTTACAATCCCCCATTTGGTTTGTATACAAACATAACGCAAAAATATAAATAAATCCAAAATCTTCCCTCTAGCCTTTCCCAAAGCATCCCTTGCCCTGATGTCGTCCTTGGTCTTCAGAACCTGAAATGGTTTAGCAAAAATATACGTGAGCCGAAGCTCGTAGCACATAGATTAACTCAGATGTAATGCATGATTTGTGAGGTGTGATGGGCGCAACCGAAATAAAATGGAATTTTTTCACCAATTTTTTATTCCTTCACAGGCACACACCCACGCACACCCATATGTTCTTTCCAAAAATCTTTTTCAAAACAGACATTTCTTTCACATAAAACCATATTATTTTCTCATCACCCGATTTTTTGCAAAAACCATATCACATTATAAACCCGCGTCGGGTGCAACTTATAGAAATTCATCCCTATTACTTTTCAATAGGCTACTCAAAGCCATAGGGTAATAGATAGCTCTATAACTCACCACAATGCAATCACAACTAATGAATCGGTATCGGGTGCAACTTATAGAAACATCTCCCTATTCCCCAAATAGGCTATGCGAAGCCATTGGGTAATAGACAGCTCTATAACTCACTACGATACAACACCATATTTTGGGGGCTAACCCGTGGGCATGTGGTCCCCGACTTGCATAATTTTTTGGTCTTTTACCGTGCATCCGCCAGGCCAACTTAATCCCCATCAATCCAAATGGTTCATTATTTGCTCATTTTTCACAAAAATTCGAGAATCCAACCCACAACTGGTTCCTCTCCCAATCATTTTTATACATTATCATTTCAATTCCAATTTCCATTTTCCCATTTCATTGTCAAATCACATTCGATTTTAGTATCCAGTCTCCTTTTTAGATCAAATGCATCATAAGTTCCAAGACACAACCTTTTATGAATCATATTTCTTTCATTAACCTCGTAATGCACCAATAACACAAAAATTTGAATTTATACCATATGAAGAAGTGGAATGCACCCATCATATGTATACATATATGTAAGTTAAAATACATTTTTGTTCTTAAAACCTTAAGCACATGTCGCACACCCATTTTCATCGTAGACACCAACAATCGGTACGGTACTAGCATCCCAACCCAAGTGTAGTGAGATAGGTAGATCCATATCCCAATGGATGATAAATTTGATGAAAAGGTTTAACATTTATAAAAGTACCATTTTTCAAAGCATTTGGCCAAAAACAAGTGAAAAATTGTTAAGAAAATTTGACATACCCTCACTATTTTAATTATAAATTTTTCTACAAAAATAATTTTCTTGTGAGAGTAGTCTTGTTGGAAATAGGATTTCTGCAGCTTCAAATTGAGCACAAGAATGACCCAATTCAGAGTCCAGATGAGGGCGATACATTGATTTTAAAAAAATATTTTCAACCAGTAAAAAATAGACCGCGGGCTAGACCGCTCAAGCAGTCTATCGAGCAGTCTGGCCTGCAGAAGAAGCCGAGACCATCCCATGACCGCCCTCTAGACCGCTTGAGCGGTCCCTCAGGCGGTCCTGCGCAGAAAATTGAGTTTTTGCTTGATTTTGAAGCCAATCACCCATCCAAACCCAAGATTATGCAAAAACAGGGAATTTAAGTAATTTAAACTTCCTTTTTACACAATAAACTCACTAGTTCATAACTAACCATTACCCAAAACTCCAAATTTACTTAAAAACCCAACTCAACCTTTATACACACCAGTCAATGTTCAAATCATGCATGAAATCCATTAAATCTTTACTCGTAAATCAAAGTATCAACCCAAATCAAGTCAAAACATACGAGAAAATCTAAATCATACCTCAATTAGCTCAAAGCCTTGAGATTCCACCACTTTCTTCCTCCTAGGGTTTCGGCTACTTAGAGTTTTGCTCCTTGATGTTTCCTTGTGTTCCTCATGCTAAATAAACCTTGCTCCTTTCTTTGTTGCCTCCAAATAAGCCTCTAATTTCACCAAATTGAAGGGAGGCAAGAGTTTGGATCCTATTATGGTTGGGAGAACAAAAGAAAAGAGAAATGAAGGAAGAAGAGGAAACCGACGGGGAGTGAGGGGTGAGGTTTTGGATTTTTGTCATCTCTCTCTAATTCTCCACTCTTCTAGAATGGCCCAAGGCCATGTTTGGTTGACCTCTTTTATTTTTCCCTTTTTCCTTTTTAACTTTAACTCTCATAGTCTATTTTCTCTCTAATTTAATCTCATAAACTTCCTAATTTAATTCCACATTTATAACTTAATTTTCATCCCATATTCCAAGAATTTGAATTAATACGCTATACTTAACCACAAATTATTGTCATTTATCACCATGTATCTCAATTACGCTTTCACATCTCAGTAAATTAACCGTTAGTGAACAAAATTTTATAATACCCACGTCCAAATTTAATTCTGTCTCCTCACTTAACCGAAAATATGAAAGCACCAAATAAACACGTACTGGGTCCTTACATTAGAAATGACTTCTTATATTCTGAACTTTATATCTTCTAAGTTAGTGTAAAGACCAGGTTCAAAACCCTAGTATTAACGACGGTTAACTCATGAGATCTTAATTCGCCAAAAGATTAGGAATCTTGGATAGATCCGAAACCCTAATGATCAAACAATCGAGAGGCAAAACTTTAACACCCGGAAAAAACCCCCCAACATCCTAAAATTAATTAATTATTATGAAATATTAATTTAAGAATCAGAAATTCTCAAAAAAATGATAAAATGACCATTTTACCCCAAAGACACCAAAAAATCTTAAAAATTCAAAGTTTGACACTTTGACATTCTAAATTAAGCGTGTGTGGGTATTAATTTTGTGACAATAATTTGTGGGTATTAATTTTCATCCCATGTTCCAAGAATTTGAATTAATACGCTATACTTAACCACAAATTATTGTCATTTATCACCATGTATCTCAATTACGCTTTCACATCTCAGTAAATTAACCGTTAGTGAACAAAATTTTATAATACCCACGTCCAAATTTAATTCTGTCTCCTCACTTAACCGAAAATATGAAAGCACCAAATAAACACGTACTGGGTCCTTACATTAGAAATGACTTCTTATATTCTGAACTTTATATCTTCTAAGTTAGTGTAAAGACCAGGTTCAAAACCCTAGTATTAACGACGGTTAACTCATGAGATCTTAATTCGCCAAAAGATTAGGAATCTTGGATAGATCCGAAACCCTAATGATCAAACAATCGAGAGGCAAAACTTTAACACCCGGAAAAAACCCCCCAACATCCTAAAATTAATTAATTATTATGAAATATTAATTTAAGAATCAGAAATTCTCAAAAAAATGATAAAATGACCATTTTACCCCAAAGACACCAAAAAATCTTAAAAATTCAAAGTTTGACACTTTGACATTCTAAATTAAAGATTTAAATTAAAATAAATAGTAAAAGACAAAATGACAACAAAAAATATGAAAATACCCCTTAGTGGCCGGTTTGCTTAGGACAATGTGCCCAAAAAATCTCTTTTTACTTTTTAAGCTCAAATTAAAAAAAAAGATTTACAAATCAAGTCTCATTATATTCTAAAAATATTCTAACAAGTAATATTAATAATAATATAATATTTTATGCTAACAAAAATAAATAAAACATTATTAAAATTCTTACACACCTAATAAAACCAAAATGACACATCTAGTCAAAATAGATTTAAATGGTTTAATTGCCTACACTTAATTAATTAATTATCGCCAAACTTTTAATAAACTATAATAATAATAATAATACTAAAATAATTCATTTTAATAGGTAAGAAGGCTAAAAAGATATATCAAATTAATTTTAAAAATACTTTTTTAGACAATGTTAATGTCAAAATTCCACCAAATAAGCAATTAAAGTAGAATTTAAGCACATTAATCAATCAAATAGTCCCTAGCCAAATTCCCTTATGATATTCTGAAAATTTTTTGATCCCAATTTCTAAAATAGACCACCACCTTACATGCAACCAATTAAAATTCAAAATTTTAAAAATTTCATACACTTGCACTAATGAGACTTCCAGTACTTCTTTTCTATAAAAGCAACGCTTAGGCCCCTTCTTCCCCTTCATATTTTTGGCTAAGAGAGAGGGAGAGCACCATAATACTTTGAGAGTTCTTAAGGAGAGAAAGGAAAAGGAAGAAGAAGAAATAAGGAGGATCCAAGAGAAGAAGGTATTGGAGACCACCTTCCACTCTTAGATCTTCAAACAATATAGGAAAATTTCTAAACACCCTAAACTCTCTCATCTCACACACTCCGCCACCCATTTCTGAAAATGAACTCAAGAAAAAGAAACAAATCATGAACTAAAAATGCATCGTAGTTGAGATTATGGACTGTTCAGAATTTCTATGGCTTATTATGTAAATGCATGTTGTTTTACTTGTGTTTCATGACTTGTCTAAGTTATGAAGTTTTGATATATAAGTATACAAAACATCAAATAAAACAAACTAAAACTTAACATGCAACAAACTAGGAATCTAGAACGTAACATAACCTAAGATTTGAGATTTTTAGCTCACTACCTTGATTTTTGAAAAATCATAACTAATTCTAAAAAACAGCTCTAAGTGTGTGCTTTATGTCCAGACCTAGATTCTTATGTTATCTTTCACCCAAAATTTATTTGAATTTATTTGAATGAATAAAACTCAAGATATGGCATTTCTACCAAAATATGTCAGATAAGTCTATGTTGCCAAGCCTAAAATCATATTTTAAAATGTGAACCAACCTTAGGTGTCTTCATGAAAATTGTAGGTACCCAAAAAAATGAGCCTCTTTTGTTGAGTTTTGAATGGTCAAATGACCTTTGAAACTCTCTGTTCATGTTCAGTGATTAAAAGAACTCTCTATCACATGTTTTCGTGTGGTTCAAAACCTCTGTTTCTAATGATCTTTTTCAAAAGTGGTCTTCATAAAAAATGTTAAGGACGTTTCAATCTAGTTTTTGTCCAAATATTAGGTACCCCCAAATGATTTTTGAACTCTTTATGCTCTCTGTTAAAGACTAACCTCTGCTGAGTGTTGTGACGCTTTCTAAACACATTTTCTTAATCAAGTTATTTCTTTAATATTTTCTTAAGAACCACACTACCACTCTTCATAAGATTTGTAGAGGACATCTTGAATTAAAACATATCCAAAATTCAGCTTCAGAGAACCTGTTCCGAAGCCCCAAAATTAAAACCAATAGAAACCCATTTTTAGTTAAATTTCTAAGTGTTGTTAAACCGTTTTCACTAGCGAGGGCTAAATCACCTAGTTACCTTAGGATTGATGTCACGCCCCGATCCCCCCGAAACCCATGAACCAACCCCAAACCGTTCCTCCTAAGGGTCATCATCTATGACTTTCATTCACCATAGAATTTAAGTTCCAAATATATATATATATATATAACAACTTTTCTTTAAGCAACTATATTCTCACATCTATGGAAGTTACAACAAAGGCTTGAAATCTCAAAAGTTCATTTATAACCATAATATCTTCAATTACAATACTCCATTTCGGTTTATATACATTCATACTGCAAAAATATAAGTAGACGCAAAATCTTCCTTCTAGTCTTTCCCAAAGCATCCCTTGCCCTGGTACCGTCTCTGGTCCTCTGAACCTAAAATATTTTGGTAAATATACGTGAGCCGAAACTCGTAGTATATAGATTAACTCAGATGTAATGCATGGTTTGTGAGGTGTAATGGGTGCAACCGAAGTCAATGCATATTTTCACCCACTCATTATTCCTTCATACGCACACACCCACACATGTCAATTCATTCCCATTTATCCTTTCACATTACCCATATCATCATTCCATTATCCAATTTTTTCACAAAAATTGTGTCACATTTTCTGTACCCGATTTATCACAAAAATGTATCACAATTAAGTTATTACAGTTAATGAAACGATATCAGGTGCAGTTTATAGAAACCTCTCCATATTCCCCCAATAGGCTACGCAAGCCATTGGGTAATAAACAGCTCTATAACTCACCATGATACAACACCACGTTTCGGGGGCTAACCCATGGGCACGTGGTCCTCGTCTTGCGCAAGTTTTTGATCTTTCACCGTGGTGCCGCCAACCCAACTTAATTCATGAACCTTCGCGGGCTTTCATCGTAGGACCGCAGCCCCTCGTTATGTATGAACCTTCGCGGGCTTTCACCGCAGAACCGCAACCCCTCATTAGGCATATTCCACATTCAACCATAGTGTTTCAACTCAAGTTAATAGTTTCATTATGTAGTTTTTCATAGCTCACATCATTACTCAATGTCACTAAGTACCAACCTAAATTTTAACTCAATTATAATCATATCATATGTCGTTTAAGTACTCAAATCCTCTTTTAGAATCCATGCAACACGCATTATAATATCATTATATAACTTCCCATTTATCACTTTTTTGTAAACACGTCATAGGATATCAACACAAAACTTATTTAATAAGGACCATATCATTTAATAGGAAAGGGGATGCACCCATCATATGCATATACAGGTGTATACAAGTTAAAATTCATGTTTTCTCTCTAAAACATAAATTCTTAAATGATAACCATGTCACTACAAAGTCCACAATTTTTCACACCAATACTAGCTCTCAAGACCTTAGTCACATATCAAAACCCATTTTTATCGCAAACACCGCCAGTCGGTATGATTCTAGCATCCTAACCCAAGTGTAGTGAGGTAGGTAAAACCATAACCCAAGGGATAAGAAATTAGAAAAAAAAAGGTTTAATATTGATGAAAATATCCTTTTTAAAAGCATTTGGCCAAAATGGGTGGAAAATGGTTAAGAAAATTTGACATACCCTTACTATTTTAATCATAACTTTTTTCACAAAGTGAATAATTTTGTGAGAGCAGTCTTGTTGGAAAGAGAACTTCCAGGGTTTCGATTTGAGTACAAGAACAACCTAATTCGGAGTTCGGATGAGAGAGATATGATCAAACAAAGTTGACCCTGCGCAATCAATCTCCTCGAGCAAACGTCAGACGCTCGAGCGCCCAACTCTATGCCAGTTGAACGCTCGAGCGGATAGGGCTCCGCTCGAGCGCGCTAGTGCCCGAGGAAACCCCAGATTTTCCCATTTTGAGTTTCAAGCTTCATTACCCATAAACCTTCATTAAACATGTCTTAAACCTACATTTCCATCCCAAAAACATTTGATTCAAGTTTTATAAACCCTTTTCATGCAATAATTTCTCAAAATCATGGTTAATCCTTACTCAAAACCCCCATTTCCATTCAACCCAATGCAATACACACATAAACTCTTTAATCTATCCATTATACATGAAATTAACTCAATTTTTATGCATATAAACAAAATATCAACCCAAATCAACGAAAATATGGGAGAGAATCTAGATCCTACCTTGGATTTGCTCAAAAGCTTGATATTTCTCAAATTTCTCCCTCCTAGGGCTTGGAGCTTTAGAGATCTTGGCTCCTTGGTGCTTTATCTTCCACCTCCTTGCTCCAAAGCTTGATTTTCACTTTTGCTTGCTCCCAATCTAGCTTCAAAGTTTCAATTTTCATGGTAGAGGGTTAGGGTTTCTTATGGGGTTTGGGTTTCTCTCATTAGGAGAGGAAGAAGAAGAAGATGGGAGGAGGAGAATAGATAAGGGAAAAACGTGAATGGGTTTTCTTCATGTGGCTGATGTACACATGTATATATATACACCCCACTCCAAATATCTCCAATATTCTAAAATTCTCCACTCCCAATTTTACTTTCACATATCACTAATTCAACCTTTAACGAACAATAATTTTATAACCCTATTGTCTAAATTTATTTTGTCCTCTTCTCTTACCGAAAATATGAAAAGATAAAATTAACATGTACCGAGTCCCTACAACTTTTCCCCCCTTTGGGAATTTCGTCCCCGAAATTTGTCTCAAGCCACTCCAAACCTTCATTTAATCTTAATATATGTTCTCACACTTCGCTAGTTGTTCGGTCCACATAACCTCTTTCTTAGTCTGCGATCCTGATCATTCTTTCGAAACGACATGACTCAAGGGTGCTAACATGCCTCTATTACTATCAGGCTTAACTCCCAAATACCAATACTTATCGGGATTAACCAATTTAAAACGATTCGTCATTTAAACGACGTCAATTCTCACTCGAAATTCACACCAGAGCTAGAGTCAACCACTCCGTTGTTGATTACTGGCTATCCCTCCATCACCACCATCTCACACCTCATGCACAGCCCCGAAGAATAAACATTCTCAACTATAGCGCTAAGCGTCATGAGTCTTAATTCTACTGAGATTCTCCTACCTTCGTCAAACCACATTCAAATTTGCTGCTGGATTTTAACGTAAACTGAAGACCATTTTTCCAACCCAAACACATGTTTGCAAACTCAAATATTATTCACATGAGTTACATGCCCCAAAATTTCCTATACCTTTGTGGCCAACTAATGATCACAACTTAAAACCATATTACTTACTTGTACTACATCACTCTAGTCCTTCAACCATCAAAACGAAACCAACACTGCCACTTGAACTTCATGAGCCAGTAGGATTGAGCACTCTACATGAGCCAAACACCTCACAGATATACACTTGCCCATTAATCTCTCGAGTCTTCAATCTTCTGCCCCAAACTAAACAACTAGCAATCCTTCGCATGTACATGACCCCATTCGTCGATACTATCCATTCGCGCCTTCCCTTCAAACGGTTAACCATTCTTCACACTTCAAAAACTCTGAATAGTTCAAAGCTCAAAACACGAATCCAGATTCACATGTGCCTGTTAGAAATACATCAAAAGAATACCCCAGCCACAAGGTTCCAACAAATTTCCCACTCTGTCGAGAGCTAGAGGCATGACTGTACCCACATCACCCAGAACAAGCTGCATACAACGGTTAACGATATACAGTGGATCATTATAGATGGAACTCTATGTCTCAACACTAATTTCCTTGTCCAAGAGACAAACACTCCTGGTTTACCAACTCAATCTCAGAGAGAACGCAATTCTACGCACTTATATTCACCCAATAGAGCAAACAAACTCCATTCAGAAAGCCCATGAGGAACTTAGTCTTTCGATCACCCGATTCGGCAGTACCCATGTCTTAGGTACATACTCAGGGATCACAACACGAACACCAATTTACTGAGACTTCCATTTTCCTAAAACAACTAGAAATTATGACCCAACCTCAACGTACTCCCAATACCCACCAACACTTGGTCTTCACAAAATCCTATATATCTCACCTTGAGGTCGCCTAGCCCGTAGCCACACAACTACCGTTAACCTCGATCATAATACCTAGGTCACCCATTGCAATTAAGCTCTTAACTCTCAAGCCTCATTCGCACACACGGGAACAGTGTCAACCCTCATACCTTACACCAAACCTCACATAGAACTAAAAATTCATCACCCTTCATACTCTAAGACACAACGCTAATATTTCTATCATGCTAAAACCTCACTTCACAAGGTTACACTTCACTAATCAAAACTTTCACTAGGAAAATCACAACCTCAAAACCCAATGTCCAAGCAGCTTACACGAGAAATGTACGGCACCCAAACAAAGAAGATTTACTCTTGAGTTCCTTTATTCAAAGTTACTATTAACTTTCACAATCATACAAATGCTTCCAACACTTCTGCTTCCTAGGCATGTATCTGTCGTCGACATCTTGATGCACGATTTCTTGCCTATTGCCTTAGGCCACCCAATCCACACGGAGTACTATTGAAACCTATCATTACACACTTTATTCCCATAGGCGAACATCATATCCACCTATAAGAATTCCATAGAATCGATACTCGATGATTTCACTACACAAACAGTTAAACAACTGGACTCCGTTAGAGGCCTCATTTGACTTGAACTAAAGCTACTAGCATTTCATACAAATTAGACTACATCTCCAAAAGCATCACCCATACACTCGGGTTCAAACAGGCCTTTCAAGAAACCAAGAGCGAACAAACCCGTACTCCTATAATCCCAACGTTTTACTTCCACCAAGAATGAACCATCACATCGGTCAACCAATTATGAAACATCACTCTTCTTAGGAAAACCACAAGCTAACGCTAGGTTCATACTCAACATCACTACCTTTTAGGGCAAGCATTATACACTTGACTCATGAGAAGGCTAACTACAAACCTTTGTAAAGACATCTGCCATCATCGTGCAAACATTATCAACCACCATTCACAATATGTATATCATTCATCACACTAGGTCTTAACACCTAGATATCTACTCAAATACACTAACTATTGTTCACTTCTTTGCATCCCAATGATACATCGCACGCTCCCACCAGACCCTCACTGATTAATCACCAAAGATAACATCACATATATTCGCATCACTTAAGCACATCTACTGACGGGTCACATCATACTAACAAGCAGACAAATAGGCAAAACCATGCTCAATCTTAAGCTCGCAACTCTGGTACATCCATCAAAAATTGTAAAACGTTTAACTAGAAACACTTATCTCTTTTATCACCATACGCAGAACACCGACACATAGCTGCCCAATCATGAAAGTAACTACACATCACACGATAACCAACTTATCGATAACATCTTCAATTCACATACTCTTACCACACACGCTTTTAACTTTTATCAAGAAACACAACTCAGCACCACGCCATAAAGAAAATACAAGGGTCATCAATTTAACCATCAACATCACAAAATACCACGGTGGTTATATATTAGCAACACCCCTCAGGGTAAGGGACACTCCCAACCACGTGCCTAAGCACAGACTTTCTAACGCACTGTAGGCTGGAGATTATTACGCTACCGTCCACTATGTTCCCGTCCACTATGCTCCCGTCCATACCCAATCTCGGGGTACACGGCTCATGACACAACACAGCTCAAGACATAGCATGGATCATAACGTACATAATTCTTAATGTGCCTAAAACCTCACCTCATATCCATCCATAACCAACAACCACCAAGGGGTTTCAAACAATCTACCATACTTGTTCGTCAAACCACTGGTAGCTCAACACATAACGAACGACTCAATACGGTCACCCTCGACTCACATGGATACAGCATACTCCGAACAGTCATTGCTCATCTCTCGAGCTTACACCCACCATAATTACTAATCACCGGGTCACACTTCCACAACTTACACCGCCATCTAAACCACATCTCATCTCAGCCTTATGGGCATAACTTTTATAACAAGAGCATCATAACACCCCACTAGATTAAACTCAACTCAACCACCTAACGCCAAGCTATACATTACCCAACACCTAGTCACATTACATCAACACATATTCACATACTGAGGTAAAGACCCAGAGCAACGCGACAATCTGGACAACTAATTCAGATTTTTCATAGAAAGAACGTTGGCCAAACGCTTTTCTATTTTGAACCCCAAAATAGTTGATCAGACGCCAAATGGCATGCCACATCACCGCAAGACTAAACCCTCCATGCCCATATAAACACATAACACACGCAACATAATTCAACTGCAAATCCATGCAAGCACACAACTCGTGCCTAACCTCGTCAACCAGGTCACATACTATGGTCATGGTTACTCCCCATGGCTCCTAGGTATTTGAACCTAGAGCTCTAATACCATTATGTCATGTCTCGATCCCCCGAAACCCATGAACCAACCCCAAACCACTCCTCCTAAGGGTCATCATCTACGACTTTCATTTACCATAGAATTTAAGTTCCAAATATATATATATATATATAAAAAAACAACTTTTCTTTAAGCAACTATATTCTCACATCTATCAAAGTTACAACAAAGGCTTGAAATCTCAAAAGTTCATTTATAACCATAATATCTTCAATTGCAATACTCCATTCCGATTTATATACATTCATATTGCAAAAATATAAGCAGACGCAAAATCTTCCTTCTAGTCTTTCCCAAAGCATCCCTTTCCCGGGTACCGTCTCTGGTCCTCTAAACCTGAAATATTTTGATAAACATACATGAGCTGAAGCTCTTAGAATATATATTAACTTAGATGTAATGCGTGATTTGTGAGGTGTGATTGGTGCAACCAAAGTCAATGCATATTTTCACCCACTCATTATTCCTTCATACGCACACACCCACGCACGCCAATTCATTCCCATTTATCCTTTCACATTATCCATATCATCATTCCATTATCTAATTTTTTTACAAAAATTGTGTCACATTTTTCATATCCGGTTTATCACAAAATCGTATCACAATTAAGTTATTACAGTTAATGAATTGATATCGGGTGCAGTTTATAGAAACCTCTCCCTATTCCCGCAATATGCTACGTGAAGCCATTGGGTAATAGACATCTCTATAACTCACCACGATACAACACCACGTTTCGGGGCCTAACCCGTGGGCACGTGGTCCCCATCTTGCGCAAGTTTTCGGTCTTTTACCGTGGAGCCGCCAGCCCAACTTAATTCATGAACCTTCGCGGGCTTTCACCACAGGACCACAGCCCCTTATTACGCATATTCCACAATCAACCATAGGGTTTCAACTCAAGTTAATAGTTTTATTATGTTGTTTCTCATAATTCACATCATTACTCAATGTCACTAAGTACCAACCTAAATTTTAACTCAATTATAATCATATCATATGTCGTTCAAGTACTCAAATCCTCTTTCAGAATCCATGCGACACGTATTATAATATCATTATATAACTTTCCATATATCACTTTTTCGTAACCACGCCATAGGATATCAACACAAAACTTATTTAATAAGAACCATATCATTTAATGGGTAAGGGGATGCTCCCATCATATGCATATACAGGTATATACAAGTTAAAATCCATGTTTTCTCTCTAAAACATAAATTCTTAAATGATAACCATGTCACTACAAAGTTCACAATTTTTCACACCCATACTAGCTCTCAAGACCTTAGTCACATATCAAAACCCATTTTTATCGCAAACACCGCCAGTTGGTATGATTCTAGCATCCTAACCTAAGTGTAGTGAGGTAGGAAAAATCATAACCCAAGGGATAAGAAATTACATAAAAAAACGGTTTAATACTGATGAAAATATCCTTTTTAAAAGCATTTGGCCAAAAATGGGAGAAAATAATTAAAAAAATTTGACATACCCACACTATTCTAATCATAACTTTTTCCAAAAAGTGAATATTTTTGTGAGAGTAGTCTTGTTGGAAAGAGGACTTCCAGGGCTTCGATTTAAGTACAAGAATGACCCAATTCAGAGTCCGAATGAGGGAGATATAATCGAACAAAGTTGACCCTACGCAGTTAGTCCGCTTGAGCGGACGTCAGGCGCTCGAGCGCCCAACTCTCTGCCAGTTGAGCGCTCGAGCGGACAGGGCTCCGTTCGAGCGCACTAGTGCCCGAGGAAACCCCAGATTTTCCCCTGTTTTGAGTTTCAAGCTTCATTACCCATAAACCTTCATTAAACGTGTCTCAAACCTCAATTTTCATCCCAAAAACATTTGATTCAAGTTTTATAAACCCTTTTCATGCAATAATTTCTCAAAATCATGGTTAATCCTTACTCAAAACCCCCATTTCCATTCAACCCAATGCAATACACACATAAACCCTTTAATCTATCCATCATACGTGAAATTAACTCAATTCTTGTGTATATAAAGAAAATATCAACCCAAATCAACGAAAACATGCGAGAGAATCTAGATCTTACCTTGAATTTGCTCAAAAGCTTGATATTCCTCAAATTTCTCCCTCCTAGGGCTTGGAGCTTGAGAGATCTTGGCTCCTTTGTGCATTATCTTCCACCTCTTTTCTCCAAAGCTTGATTTTCACTTTTGCTTGCTCCCAATCTAGCTTCAAAGCTTCAATTTCCATGGTGGAGGGTTAGGGTTTCTTATGGGGTTTGGGTTTCTCTCACTAGGAGAGGAAGAAGAAGAAGATGGGAGGAGGAGAAGAAATACGGAAAAAACGTGAATGGGTTTTCCTTCATGTGGCTGATGTACACGCACACACACACATATATATACACCCCACTCCAAATCTCTCCAATATTCTAGAATTCTCCACTCTTTTCCCGATGGTCCGCTCGAGCGGACCCCCACCGCTCGAGCGGTGATTGCTGAAGCTAAATTCCGCGAATGTTTTCTTAAAATTCAACTTAAACCTTAAACTTTGCTCACATTTAAATATTTTGAATTAATAATACCATCCATCACTATGTATCTCAATTTTTACTTTCACATATCACTAATTCAACCTTTAACGAACAATAATTTTATAGCCCTCATGTTCAAATTTATTTTGTCCTCTTCTCTTACCGAAAATATGAAAAGATAAAATAAACATCTACCGGGTCTCTACAATTGAGCCTTAGTGTTCTTCATCTAAATTGTAGAGAATATTTTTTTCTAAATTGTGACAAAAAATCAAAAGCAAAGTCCAAGTCTTAGTTCCTCAAAAAGTTGCTGTAGTTTACAAATAAGTCGTTAAAAGTTGGCAAGAGATGTGTTAAGTGTTTGGTGAAGCAAGCTCTTGATATTTGGAATGATTCACGTGTTTTCTTTGATTTAAATTAGGTAAGTAATAATTTAATGTAAATATATGATGAAAAATAACTATGCCATGAGATTAAAATCATGTTTTGAAAGTTGTACCTTATAATTTAAATTGTTGTACCTTGTGCTTCAAAGGCTTGTACCTTATGCTATGTGGGTTGTACATTTTGCCATGCTTAGTTTCATGCCATGCTATTATTAGTTGTACTTCGGTATATATGTTGTACCATCACGAGTATTGTCATAATTGCATTCATAACATGTTGGAGTCCATCTTATATACGTTCCTATCGTTGTGTTGGAATTGGGAATGTTGGAGTCATCATCTCTTTAGTTCTGAGTTTAGGGCGTCCCTAGTGTGTCGATTTTTTAGAAATATTTTAGGATGAATTTCTCGATTTATGAAAAGTGATTATGACGAAGAGTTGTTGGGCACCATTGGTTCGTCGCTAGCATTCTGAGTCGCGTACCTTATACTTTGGGTTGACATCAGACGATGACATCACGGTTCTTAAGGGTGGGCTGATTTGATGATAAAAGCAATGTCAATAAGTACCGAGGCAATAGCAATAAGTTCTACTTTTTCACGCTATTGTGATTGAATAAAACAGTTGCGATATTTAACTAGGTAACATGGTTATTATTCACAACAAGGCACCATATGATGGCTTAAAGTTCGGCGAACCAAAAGTCTACTCTTGTAATTTTTGGCGTGGAATTTATATTTCTGTTTCTTCGAGTATGGTTTGTTGGAAATGTATACTGAAAAGTCATACTTTTTATGTATTTTATTCTGGATCCCTAACATATTAACGAGAAACATTTGAGATAGTTTTGCATTTATGGTTTCATATTTACATTTGTGATGTATGAATGCATAGTCTGTATATTCTGTCTAGTATTTGACTCGGTGCGTGCTGCACGAAAGATCGGGTCAAAAGTTCTGACATATTATACAGGTAAGCTCACAATCGCAATGAACCTAGGTATTCCATTGGTACGATTGTAGTACATCGTTATAGTAGCTGGTAGTGGCTAGGTTGAACGGATCGAATTCAGGTTGTGGGAATTCAATATTCGAGCTCGATGTGCTAGTACACTTGGAGTGTATTGAGCAGGATCAACGGAATGATCAATTCAATACTAACTATATGAATTTGATCCACATCCCATATTATCATGTATTGCACGAACTCTGAATTCTGAAATGATTGATTAATTGTGTTCAAATTATGTACAGTTCTTTGACTCATCAATGGTTGAGGTTTCCTGCATGAAATCAACAATACCAATGAGTTGGGCACTGGCATTGTTTGCCCGATGATTGATAATCATCTGACAGAAATCACGTTCGATTTAGGTTGAGGAGTTCTCCCTCGTGTGCTTTGCTTATAGGTTTGATTATGCTAAATCTGTACAGTGGATCTTCGAATGCAGCATATCAAAAGGTTAAACGGTGCTATTGCGAGGAGAAGAGGATAATTAAATCGGGCTGTCAGTAACCTAATTTATTTATCGAAAATCCATATCTTAAACGTGGGAAGAATTCAGTGCATTTGATAATTGAAAACTCAAGACATAATTTGAGTTAGGGCCGGGAGTTCAGTCAGGACTTTTAGTGGAATAAGATATGGTTCGTACGAGAAAGGATCTAACTCGGGGACAGAGTTAAGGATATCTAATTTTCTCGTATGGTTAGCTCGAGTCCTATACTTTCTCGTGATCCCTCATGTAACCCATTATACGCACGGATATTTTTTTTATTGGTTTCGATTATTATTTAATTTAATTAGAATACCGATTTTGCCGCCAGAGAAATTCAAGAATTAAATTAAATTGTTGGAGGGCAGTTTTGAAATTTGGCACACCTAGGGATTACTCCCTAGGTGGCCAGCCCTAACTAAAGGGGTGGGGATTTGGTTTTATATATATATATATATATATATTGCTATTTTTTAGGAATGGTAGATATATACCATACATGCCTTATGTGTGAGTACGGGAATAAATATATATCAAATAGGCTAAACTCATACCCTAATCCTACCCTAGCCGTCGCCCCCCTCTCTCTCCTTTTGGCAATTCATTTTTGCTTTTTGGGAAGAAGTGTGAGGAGAAACCGAAGAGAAGAAAAAGACTTTGATCGGGATCGGTGACCACTCGCCGGGATCGTCGTGTGCGTCGGGATATACGTGAGAAGAATGTTGGGTCGTCTCGGATTATTATTCGGCATCAAAGAAATTTGTTTAAGTTTTTTGAAGGCATATTTAATCATAAAATATCAGATTATTTTATTCTTTTACATGAAAATCGCATAACGCCGTTTTTTACAGTCACGACGTCGTTGATCGAACTTTTTTTGCTGCGCGGCTCTAACAATGGTATCAGAGCAAGGATACATTTTCCATGAAAAACATGTCTCCTAACCTTTGTTTTGCAGCATACGTCGTTATGATCCGGTTCATTAATCGAATAAATGTATGGTTTATTTATATAGTTTTTTTGACCGCTTATCTCGACGATTTTTCAATCGAGATTAGGTTGAATTTTAGTCTCGCGAGTGGAGACATAGGTTATGCGATGTAATTTATATTTTATTCAATTTATTTTTTTGGATTTATCTTGTAAATTGAATCACAAAACTGAGATCGAAAACAGAAAAAAAAAAAAAAAAAAAGCAAGAATGAGCCGCGGCAACCTGTGCGGACAACGCACTGTCACTGCGTTCGGCAGCAGTTTTCGAGGCTTTTGGGTATTTTTTTTCGAAGCAATTTTTTTGCTAGAATTAAGATTAATCCGTTAGCATTCCGACGGTGGTTTGAAGGCGGCAAGGCGACGACGGGAAGGGGTCCGAAAAAATTTTCAAAGAACATGCTGCAGAATCCCGCCTATACAGTGACGCGATTTTTGAGAATTTTTTTGGGGCACTTCTGTTTCGAATTTTGGGGCAATTTTTTGTGGGGATCTGGTTCAGGATGCTAGCAAGCTCCAGTAATTTTTTCGAACACTTTCGAGTCCGAGAGAAGTGTCAAATAGCCGCTTGAAGTTGGTCGTGCAAACTTGGTACATAGCAGAATTTTCGGCAGTGAAAGGGGATATTTGGGCTTCTTTTTCAGACTTTTTCCAGCGATCCAGCGGTGGTCTGGGGCTGTGACGGTAGTTCGGGTACTGAGAAAGAATGACGAGTCTTTGATGGCTCATTTAGGGTTTCAAAACCCTAACCAATTAAACTTTAATCCGAGACCATCGAATTAAAAGATTAAATGAAGAATCCGGATCATAACGACTTAATTTATATTTATTTTATCGTTATTTAATTATTTATTTATTTGTTTTATTTAATTGCGTGGATAAATTTTATTTTATTACATTTTTTCTTTTATGTATGTTTTTAATTAACTGAAGTATATTAAGAAAAATTATTTTATAAAGTAAATAATCCTAACAATTTTTTAAAACGGAAAAATAAATAGATAATTATTTATTTAATTTTTTGCTAAAAATTAATTAAGGTTTTTTAATTAAAGCCCGGGTAATTAATTTCTTTCGCAAAATTAAATAAGAAAAGTTTTTGTTTATTTTATTAAGGTTAAATAAGGAATATTTTAATTGATTAAAATCGGATTTATTTTAATCAAAAATTAAAATATGTTAATCGTTTAAAATAAACAAAAAGGAAAAACTCTCAGTTTTTAAAATATTAAGTGGGGGAAGGATTTAGTCACAGATAAATCATACGGTCACCATTACACGTTCATATGAGATATGGTTATAGCTCGTGTGCGAGCTTCGACTTTCGATCTCCCTAAGGAAGGGTCATAATCATGATATCTCCGGTACAAGTCTTCGAAAGAAGTAAATTTGAAAATAGTGCGAAGTAAGGTCCGCTCACACCGAGCCCAAGGCTTTGACACGGTATTTTCAAATTAAGGATAATAGTTATACACATAACCCGTGAATAAAAATATCCTCTCTAAGAAGTCACTATTTTTATTTTTGGGGACCAAAATTTATTGGCTATTTAATTTACATGGACTGTCCTATATCAAGGAATAAAAAATCTAGTAGTTCTTTGTTCGTTAATTGTTAGACGTCCATACTACGTGGCTTATCAATTGATGTGACTCTGGGCCGGTGATTTTTTATTATGATATTTGGTTCCGGTAGTAAATTAATAGGCTGGCATGTCTGTTCTGACGGGTGTTGATTAGTAGATGTCCACACTACGTGGCGTACTTAATCAAGAAGACTTTGGGCTGTCAATAATTCTTTTTAAATTAAAAGGTTGAGGGACCCTAATTTGATAATAGAATTAAAAAAATTTCTCTTTTGTTTCTCAGGATTTAATAATGGGATCATTCAATCCACTTGCGGCAATTCTCAAGGAACATAAACTAACTGGACAAAACTTTATCACATGAAAACGGAACCTCGATATTGTTTTGACTTCTGACGACTATAGGTTTGTGTTGCATGACCCCTGCCCTCCCATTCCTCATAGTGGATCCACCGAACAGGAGATCTAGGATTATGAGAAGTGGGTGAAGGCTGATCAGATGGCTAGCTGTTACATCTTGGCATCTATGTTGGATGTTCTGCAAAACCAGCATCAGTCTATGGCATCTGCAGCTGAGATCATGTTGAACCTTACAAAAATATTTGGTGATCAAGGTCGGGCAGTAAGGCAGGTGACCATAAGGGCTCTCATGAACACAACCATGGCCGAGGGTACACCTGTTAAGGACCACATTTTGAAGATGATCGGTCTTCTTAACGAGCTGGAGGTCCTTGGAGTAAAAATCGATGCGGAATCCCAAATCGATATCGTGCTCCAGTCACTGCCTGATTCGTTTCAACAATTCCACCTAAACTATACTATGAACAAACTCGATTTTTCTCTGACAGAATTGTTGAAAGAACTACAGGCAGCGGAAGATGTTATCTGCAAGCTAACTCACGCATTTGTTACTGAAAAGGCTTCTACTTCTAAGCCAAAAGGTGGCAAGAAAAAGAAGAAAGGGTAGCAACAGGAAAATGCAAAGAAGGTTGGCAAGGCTAAGCCATCGCTTGCTAAAGTGAAGGTAAAAGCGCCAAAGGGCACGTGCTATTTTTGTCAAAAATCAGGACATTGGATGAGGGATTATCCTGACCACAAGAACAAGCTAGCTGTAGGTATTACTTTTTCTCTAGTAGTTGAATCATGTTTACCGGTTGTATCTACGGAAACATAGTGTGTAGATACGGGAGCCACTAATCATGTCTGCAATTTTTTGCAAGGGTTCCAAGTAACCAGGCAACTTAGAGATGGCGAGATCTACCTTCAGATGTGGAATAACTCTCAGGTGTCTGCTGTTGCAGTGGGAGAAGTAGTTCTTTATTTCAGTAATAATAAGTGTTTAATTTTGAAGAACATTTTATATGTACCCCAAATCAGGCAGAACTTAGTTTCGATTTCCTGTTTGGGGAATGATGGATATTGTGTTTCTTTTAATAAGTTTTCATGCAGTATTATGGTTGAAAAATAATTTATCTGTCGTGGTACATTGGAAAGTGCTCTTTATATTTTACACCATGTTATTTCTATTGATAAAAATAATGAGGTGAATAATTTACATATTTTACCACTTAAAAAGAAAGTTTTCTCCTTGAACCAAACACTACTTTGGCATCTTTGTTTAGATCATGTTAATCTAAAAAGGATACAAAGAATGGTTGAAAATGGACCTTTATCTTCATTAGAAGTGGAGGCACTTCCAGTCTGCGAATCCTGTTTAAAAGGTAAGATGACCAAAAGGCCATTTACGGTCAAGGGACTTAGAGTCAAATAAGTGTTAGGATTGGTTCACTCTGATTTATGTGGTCTCATGAACATTCAGGCAAGAGGTGGGTATGAGCATTTCGTCATTTTTATTGACGATTACTATAGGTATGGATACGTTTACCTGTTTCACCGCAAGTCTAAAACTTTTGAGAAATTCAAAATGTTTAAGGCGAAAGCGGAGAAGCAGACAGGTAAAAGTATCAAAATCCTACGATCTGATCATGGAGGTGAATACCTCTGGGGAGTTCAGGAACTACTTATCAGAATATGGGATAACATCCCAGTTATCTGCACCAGGTATACCTCAGCAGAATGGTGTAGCGGAAAGGAGGAATAGGTCCCTTAAGGAGATGGTGAGATGCACGATGTGTTATTCAGATTTACTACATTCGTTTTGGGGGTATGCATTAGAAACGGCGGCATATATTCTGAATTCGATGCCTACTAAGGCAGTTCCCAAAACCCCTTTGGAGTTATGGATTGGGCGTAAGCCAATTCTTAAATGCTTCCGGATATGGGGTTACCCAGCACACGTGTTGGTGGGAGATGCAAGTATGGTGGAATCAAAGACAGATATTTATTTCTTTATAGGATACCCTAAAGGAACTAAAGGTGGTTTATTTTACGATCCCAAGAGTTAGAAAGTATTTGTTAGCACAAATGCTAGATTCTTGGAAGAGAATTATGTAATAAACCACAAATTCCAATCACAAGTTGTTCTTGAAGAGGTGAGGAATGAAAATTTGATACAAACGAAAAACATACCTAATGAACGAAATGACATACCACATATTGTGAGTACACAGCAGGAGCTTTATCGTAGTGAGAGGGTTATTCGACAACCCGTGAGGTTCATGTTCTTGGAAGAGTCTTACGATAAGATCCTGGAAGAACATGATACCAATTCCATAAACTATAATGAAGTACTACAAGACAAGGATGCAGAATTATGGTAAAAGGCTGTGGAATCTAAGATAGAGTCCATGTACTCTAATCAGGTCTGGGAGCCTGTGGATCCATTAGATGGGATAAAACCCATTGGGTGCAAATGAATTTTTAAGAAAAAGAGATGAGTGGACGGAAAGGTAAAAACCTTCAAAGTTAGGCTTGTTGCGAAGGGGTTTACTCAGAAAAAATGATTCAATTATGAGGAAACCTATTCGCCGGTGGCTATGCTTAAGTCCATTCAGATTCTCTTACCCATTGTTGCTCATCTCGATTACAAGATTTGGCAAATAGACGTCAAGACGACATTCCTAAACGGAAGTCTTGACGTGAGCATCTATATAATGCAGCAAGACGGGTTCATAGTAAAGGGCTAGAAGCACATGATGTGCATGCTTAAGAAATCTATTTATGGGCTTAAGAAAGCATCAAGGTTTTGGAACACTCGATTTGACCAAGCGATTAAAAGCTTTAGCTTTGGTAAGTGTCCTATCTAGTATTGCGTGTATTGAAAGCGCGAAAGGCATAAGGTGGCATTTCTAGTCATTTATGTTAATGACATTCTCCTAATCGAAAATGATGTGGGGTTGCTATCTTCAGTGAAGGTGTGGTTATCGAATCAATTTGACATGAAGGACTTGGGAGAAGCAGGCCAAATTCTTGGGATCAAGCTCATTCGAGACCGATCACGTAGGATGTTGGGCTTATCCCAAGCCCGTTACATTGACTTGATTATTGCTCGATTTGGCATGAAAAATTCTAAGAATGGATTTATTCCTTTTAGACATAGGATTACTCTATCTAGGGATCAGTGTCCTAAGACATCTCAGGAGATAGAGAGGATGAGAGGTATTCCTTATGCTTCAGCAGTAGGAAGTCTCATGTATGCCATGCTATGTACTAGACCAGATATCTGTTATGCCGTAGGCATGGTAAGCAGATATCAGTCTAATCCAGGAAAAGAGCATTGGACTGCGGTCAAGAATATACTCAAGTACCTGAAAAGGACTAGTGAGTATATGTTAGTGTACTAGGCTGACAGTCTTATACCTCTTGAGTATACTAACTCAGATTTCTAGGCAGATAGAGATTCTAGAAGGTTCACCTCGGGCTATGTGTTTACCTTGGGAGGTGGAGCCATCAGTTGGAGGAGCATGAAGCAGTCTTGTATTGCTGACTCTACTATGGAAGCTGAATATGTTGCAGGTTCGGATGCAGCTAAGGAAGCGATTTGGCTCAAGAACTTCCTTATGGACTTGGATGTGGTACTCTCGGTATAATCGCCTATTATACTTTATTGTGATAACAATGGAGCAATTGCGAACTCGAAGGAATCAAGAGTCCACAACAAGAGAAAGCGCATTAAGAGGAAGTATCATCTCATCCGGGAGATCGTGCAGCGTGGAGACGTGGTAGTTTCCAAGATAGCATCTGGGGATAACCTAGCGGATCCTTTTACTAAAACGTTATCTCAGAAAGTCTTTGATAACCATGTAGAATGGTTAGGTGTCAGGTGTGTTCCTGTATGGTTTTGAGTATAAGTGGGAGAATGTTTGGAATATATACTAAAAAGTCATGTTTTTTATGTATTTTATTCTGGATCCTTGACATATTAATAAGAAACATTTGAGATGATTTTACATTTATGGTTTCATATTTACATTTGTGATGTATGAATGCATAGTCTGTATATTCTGTCTAGTAGTTGACTCGGTGCGTGCTGTACGGAAGATCAGGTCAAAGGTTCTGACAGATTATACAGGTAAGCTCGCAATAGCAATGGACCTAGCCATTCCATTGGTACGATTGTAGTACATCGTTATAGTAGCTGGTCTGGGCTAGGTCGAACGGATAGAATTTAGGTTTTGAGATTTCGATGTTCGAGCTCGATGTGCTTACACTTGGAGTGTATTGAGCGAGATCAACGGGATGATCACTGACTATATGAATTTGATCCACATCCCATATTATCATGTATTGCACAAACTCTTAATCCCGAAGTGATTGATTAATTGTGTTCAGATTATGTACAGTTCTTTGAGTCATCAATGGTTGAGGTTT
>JAOTRH010285380.1:0-38805 GCA_034768845.1 Heliamphora exappendiculata | reverse complement strand
TAAGCGATCAGATAGCGAATCCTTAGTATCGTCGCGGTGGGCTACGCGCTCCTTCAAACAAAATTTTGTTTAGACGAAATTTGTTTTTGGCTAGCATTTTGAGCTTCGAGTTTTTGACTCAATGAGGTAACATCCTAGACTCTCATGTCTTAAAGGGATGCTACATGAAATGATATATGTTTTTACTGTTTTAAAATGCATGAAAAGTTGATTTTCGTTTTAAAAAGTCGGGTTTTGTTCCTAAATCATTTTTGGTTACTTTCGATTAGACAAAAGGGGGTTTTGAGGTGTTCTTTTTTGTGTTTCTTCGTAGTTTTGGACTTGTGTATGTTCGATGGTATCAAAAGGGAGTTTGGTTGCTTCGATTTTGGGGTTGAGAAGTTATTCCCGTAGCTAGGGTTTCGTTTCTGCCGTGGTTCAATCAACTGGACTGGGTGATTTAGTCGACTGGATCGTCAGTAGGATGGTTCAGTCGACTAAATTGGGGCATTTAATCGATTGCTTTGTGTTTTGGGGGAATTTTCTAAAATTTCAGTAGCCTTTTTCAGTCGATTGGATAGGGGTGCTCAGTCCACTGATGTCCTATTGGGGCGATTTTGTTGTTTTTGGGAGGTTGTGTTGTGACCTTGGGAATTTGTTTTGTTTTGTTGTCATCTTCCAGAATGACGTAGGTGTGTTAATCATGGTGTTTATACATCGTTGTGTGCGCGACGTGTTTGGGTACGTAGTTCTTTTTTTAAAAGGCGAGTTTTGAAAAAGATAGTGTTTTGTGAAAACGTTTGTGAAAATCAAACTTTTAGAGGTTTGGAGCTAGCCTTCGGGGTTGAGTTTCGTTTTATTGCTTGCTGGTCTCCTGGGTTAGTGGATGACGAGTTGTGTGGCATGTGATGTCGTTACGTGAAACATAGGGTTTGTACATGTTTTTATGCGTTAAAAACTCTGATTTTAAAGATACATATTGAGGGGCAGATATTGGTCATACGGTGAAAACCCGTCAAGACGCATAATGAGGGATGGATATTGGTCATACGGTGAAAATCCGTGAAGATACGTGTGTTGCGTGTGTCACGTGGGTTGCGTGTGTTGCAAACGTTAACTTTGGTTAACGATGGATGAAAGTGGTCCGACAAATGTTAACTCTGGTTAACAATGCACTAGATAGGACTGCGGTCCTTTGGTGAAAGCCCGAGAATATGCATATATCGCGTTGTGTTGGTGGCATGTGTTGCGTGGTGAGGGTTGCATATATTGAGTTGTGTAGGTGGCATGTGTTGCATTGTGTGGGTTGCATGCGTTGCGTATAAATCATCGTGGATTCTATAGAACTGTTTTTGGGGCTCAGGAAAGTCGATATATACATGTGTTGCATGTGGGGCTTGTGAGAGTCGATGTTTGCATGTGAAAGATTGGTGTATATATATATATATATGTTTATATATAAAACTGTTTTTGAGGCTCGTGTGAGTTGAAATATTCATATCTTTTCGCAACAGCATGTTTAGCTTTTATTATATGTTTGTCTAGTTTCTGTTTAGTTTTGGCTCACGGTGTGAAATTTGAAAATATTTTTTAGGTGCATATGATCACGCAAGTTGATCTGGAAGAGTCAAAGGGGTAGAAGATCTGTAATCTTCCTTTTTGTTTCTTTTTGAACAATGTACTGTTTTACAAATTTTTGGTGTTAGAACCATGTATTGTAAGCCTACCGGTAATTATATTTAATGCATGTATATCTTTATCTTGAGAGTAAAATATCAGGTTGGGTGTTGTTTATGGGTATTTCAGGTGGCCCGAAGTTTGGGGCATGACAGTGCTCTTGTGTAGGATATATTTAGCTATCATTCTGGGTTCAAATCTAGAGAGTAATAATGGAGCACCAGATGTGACTCTTCATGATTAAAATAAAGATAAATTGTAACTTGAGTTGACATTAATTAATTCATTGAGTTTAACCTATGTACATGTATATTAGATTTAAAAATAGTTGATTGATAAGATGTTTATTTTTTACAAGTTGATATGGGCATATTCAGTCCGAGTTTAGCTGCCTATTTTGTTCTCCCATTTTTATGTGATGTATTATGTGATGTATGTTGTTGAATATTCGAATTTGACAAGATATTTGAATACATCTGACATGATGATTACTTTTTGGGCAAGAAAATATTTGGGATTAATGATCACTTATTGAATATTTTGATAATTTGGTATTGATAATTGCTTTTCAAATATATTTGGATACTTTTTGAAATTGATTTGATTTGAATGTATGTGATATATGATTTTATTTGTATATTTTATGAAGAAATTCATATGCCAAATAGGTTTAATCAGAATACAGAGAAATATTTGAAATGTAAAATTAGTTTTATTATTTTTAAAAATATTTAAATTTGCGAACATGCTCCACATGTCGCTACAGCTTACCTTTTGGTGATGCATCTTGTTTGTCAATATATCTAATGAAAATGAAATTTAAAAAAATCTTATTTTTGCCGACCCAATACACACATTGTCAAAGAATGCTTTTCGTCGAGATTGACATAACTCAGCAAAAGTTCGCAGAAGACATATTTTTAATCACTTTTACCGACACAATATATAATTACTAACGAATATTTAAGCTTTTTGCCAATGAATTCATTGAGTCGCTATTGCCTTAATTTTTGTCGATGTAGAGCATCGTGCTGGAAAAAACCATTGGCGATACCTCTTCGTCGACGACTTGCTGGCACAACGATTCTCGTCCGCAAATATTTTTTTGAACGCACTTGGCTTTTGCCGATGCTTTTTGTTATGTCGCAAAAACTATTTTTTGTTGTTGTGAAAGTTGCAAAAAAATTATATATTTCTATTTTTTAATGATTTCGATTTTCTCCCTTTCGGCTTTTATTTATTTTTCTGAAATCATTTAAATAGTTTTCTCAATCATATATGTTTTACTTCCTTTCAAAATTTTCTCCATGGAAAGTGTTATGTTTATTTTTTTTTTTTCTCGTTCTTCTGGTTATGATGGATTTTTCTTTTGCTTCGTTCTCTTCTGGTTATAAACAATTTAGGGATATGTAATTCATTCCACACTTATTCATACGATTTTAAATTTTTATATTTCTCATTAATCGTTAGGGGTATTATGTTTTGATTTATTAATTGGTACACGAGAATTACTAAGATTCTATTTCTATTTGAATTTTTCATTAAATTTTTTTCAAAACATCAAACTAAGACTAAAAAGTTCTGTTAATACTTGTGGATAGATGCTTTTGATTCATTAATTGGTACACGTGAATAATTACGATTCTTTTTCTATTTTTGCTTTTCATTTAAAACTTTTCTAAGTTTTCAAATTAGATAAACTAAAATCTTATTTCAGAATTTCTAATTAGATGTGGCTAAAATATGGACAATGGTATAGTTGACATTTTACTTTATTTTAGTTTTTCTTTTCAATCTAAAAATTCTTATATTTTTAAATTAGGTGTAATTGAGTATGTCAATAGTTTTGCACGCTGTGTATTTAAAATGTTTAAAAAAAAAAGATTTGATTAATAATTAAAATTTTTATAGTTATTTGAACAAATATTAGTTTTGTATAATATAATCAAAATTCAAACACATTTTAATTTTCTTAAACTTAGCACTTATAAATATAGACGTTAATCACATTACACATCTCGTGCAATGCACATGTCAATGTGAAATTCGAGAAGACTCACTATTGGACTGGGCTTGTTGGGTGAAATTTTGAGGATGTTAGTCAAAGGTCCAATAATTGGATTAATTCGTCCAAGGTCCAATAATTGAATTTTGTAATGCATTTAGTTTATTTTAAAATTCTGAGGTCCATTATTTTTTAATTTTTACTAGTTAAGATTCTCTACTTTAATGTAAAGTAATTTTATTAAAATTGTCTTATTATTCACACATTCTTAATTATTTAATACACACTCTTCATCATCACCATCACTCATTTCATCTCTGGCCGCAACTGGTGACTATTTTTTGGTGACATTTTTCTAGCAATGTTTTGGGAATGGTTTATAGCAACCTCCGACGATCTTTCAATGAATTTAAGAGCAACCCACAAAATAGATAAAATTTCACTGCTAGTTCTAGCATCAACCATGCAAAATAAATAAGCTTCATTATTAGCCATATTAGAACAATTAAATTTTTTTGTTTAAAAAATTATACTATATGTACTACTATTACCCATTTTATCACTATGACCACATAAAATAATAAATGTTCACTTGTTTATATTCAAATAATTAAAAACAATCTAAGGATCGCCAAAAAAATCATCAATGGTGGTTATTATAACAGTCGTCGAAGGTTGTTAGCAGTCACTAAAGGCTATTGGCCTCCCTGAACACGTCTCACTGTTGCTTTTGTTGGGACAAACTGTCATGATTTTAAGATTATATTTATGATTTTAGTTTAAAAAATATTCGAATGGGCAAATACCAAAACAGACTCCATATTAAAACTTTTGATATCGAGCAATCAAAATAAAACTCAGTAAATACTCCCAAATTTAGTTTTAGGATTATACCTTTCAAAATCTAATTGGATGATTTCGGTTGCTGCAACAATTTTCAGTCAACGATTCGCCGTGATTTTTTACTTCGAGTCAAATTTTCGATATAAACCTTCTGCTATATTCTCGAATGCTTAAACACGAACAAAGTGTGAAATTTGATCTATTGCGTTGTTTAAAACTTTCTTAATTTGGCTTAGGACTTTCAAAAAATGTGGAAACCCTAGCCACCTAGTCACTAACTGAATAATATTTAAATTTCGCATTAAGTTTTATAATAGTATATAAATAGGTTATAGTAAGGACCTGTGGAGTAAATATAATTTCGGCTTCCAATTAATTATGAAAACATACCTCAATCCAGAAGTAATTTTGTAAAAATATTAATTATAATTCATTCCACTAAAGAATTATAATTGCACTCCCAGCCATATTCTCAAAATTGAATATTCGAGCTCTTATTATTAAATACTTATTTATTCTCTCTACGTTAAGATTTTCGATATTCGCTGATTAAATTAAATTACTGATAATTATATTTAATTAGATTCTTAAAAAAATTTCTTAAGACCTTTCACTTAACTTATTTAATTGTTAAAAAATTAAATCCAACTACAAAGTTTGGCTCGGTCAAAACTTATAAACTTTCTTAAGCGGGTATCGTCAATCCCGATATTTTGGGACGTGAATTTTGTTAATAATTAATATTCACTATATAATCAATATTATTATCCAACTCATCGAAATTATAAACTCGTAAAATATCGCACTCTTTAAAGAATCAAAATAACGAATATTAAATATACATACATAATTAGGTATTTCGAAATTAAGAGCATAAACACTCATAATAATTATAGGGTGTAAATTAATTTATATAGTTAATATAAAATTAATTATCCCAACGTGGTCTTGTTCAATACACACAAAGTGTACTAGCACAACGAGTCAGAACAATAGATGATGCTATCATCTGTTTCCCGTAATCAAGACATGTTTACTAAAACTTTATACTATAATTGTACCGATAGTTTGTCCAATTCCGTCTAAACTGTGAACCAAAAATTTATATTCCACAAGAATCCTTTAATTCGGTATTCCGTGTGCAAGATGGACTCTACACACTAGATTAAATATTAGGTAGAATAAAAGATATTCATTGTCACGCCTCAAACACTAGGGTCATGCGAAATTCCACCAAAAATCGTTTATGAAAATAAGATTTGCAGTTAAAAAACCATCAACTCAAAAATATACAATATTTGGATAAAAGATTCCCATAGTTCAGCTCTCATAAACAATAAACATGTAGTTCATACATGAATTATTATATTGCCTCAAGGCGTACAAAACTCGCCTTTTGAAATAGGTATCACATGTAAAAGTACATGTCAAAACAGAAAACTACTGCGAGTCCTCCATCACCTCTAGCATCTAGGTCAACTCCATATGTTCACCTAAAAATAGTTTTACAGCAAAATTTCACACCGTGAGCCAAAATCCAATAGGAACAGACTATAAAACTGTAAAGCAGGCGACATGCAATCATATAGGGTGGGAGCGAACTTAACCACAAACCCAAAATGGTTTTTCACAAACTCCAAGTTTTTCCATCTGACTACACAAGTCTCCCAAAACGGTTTTATTTTATAAAACCCATGTTTTCATCCTTCAAACCAGGTATTGCAACTAATGCAAATAATCAACCACAGTTAAGGAAAAACAGTAATAAAAAATATTGTTCCCTCACAGAATGTACCATCGCAAAAAAGATGATTTAATCCTATGTACCGAATCCATCACAAGGGGACAGAGGTAGCAACTACAGATTCCTGCCCCTTTACCATAGTCCTGAACCACTTAAGGCCTGTTAGATAAATGTAAGTTTTATACGGAGCCACCACAACGAATGCTTAATTTATGGGCGACCACCCGAGGGTACAAAGCACCAAACCAACTCAATTTACGGGGACTAACCCAAAGGTACAGAGCACCTACGCTGCTCACATTTTCGGACTTACATCGAGGGCAACTCGTGCCACATACACGTCATCCCAGTACATCTAGATAATCATCTAAAAACATAACCGTAGCTCAACTACGAAAACATTTCTCAAAACTTTTCACAAATATACATTATACATGTATATTTAGATCCATCCATCAACATAGAGATCAACAAAATATTTTCAAAATATTTTTTCCTATTTTCAACAAAATGCTTCAAAACCTGAGACTCAGCCCCAAGGGTTAGCTCCAAACCTCCGAAACATAAAATGTTGAGATTTTTTTTTATCAAAACCACCATTTTCAAAACCACATTTGAAAACCATACATCCACAAGTTATATCATGTAATAAACCAGGAAAACGTAAAGCATGCTTTTTATCCGAAACAAAGTTTAAACGTAAAACATGATATATAAGCATTTCAACCGGTAAAAATGTACAACAGTATGTAGCGTAACTGGGCAACCGTCACTATCACGTCCCGACACCCGGGCCACGTGAAACACCCACAACAAACTCCCAAGGGATAAGGGACTTGATCAAAAGGGCTCACAAGGTTGAAAAACAACCTTTCCCAATCATTTGGCCAAAAACGGATGAAAAATAATTTGAAAATCTTGACACACCTTCACTCTTTTGGTCATAACTTTTTCTACAAAAAGAATGTTAAGGTGAGAGAGGTTCCATTGGAAAGAAGACTTCCCGAGCTTCAATTTGAGTACAAGAACGACTCAGTTTCAATTCTGGATGAAGGAGATAACATCAAAACAAAATAGCCCTGCACAGCCAGTCTGCTCGAGCGGGCATAGGGTGCCCGAGCGAGATACCACCCGAGAAGAACCTAGAAAATTCTGTTCTTGGTGTTCTAAGCCTCCAAACCCTCAACCACTCAATAACCATCATCTCAACCACGATACAAAGCCTCCAAACACCTCTTTAACACCCTCGGATATACTCAAACCCGGAACTACCACAGAATCTCGAAAGAAATAGTTCGAACCCCGTTTTCATCCAACCGAAATCAACACAAACCCCATTTTAAACCAAAACCCGATTTAACGAAACATAAATCAGTTGTTCGTGCAATTTTAACCTGTTAAAATACCTATAATTGCACATAGTACCCTATATAGCAGTAAAATCTGAGATCCTACCTCGTTGGGTTAAAAACCTAACACCTCGATCTACGTGCAAGTTTGAGCTTCGTCGAAATCAATTTATATCCGGATAGATGTGTAGACCACGATGCCGATACTAAGGATCTGCTGTCCGATCGTCGAAAACCGAACCCCGAGCCCCCGAGAAGTTAGAGAGAAGGCAGAGAGAAAAATGAAGAAACTTAGGAGTTAAGTTTTAAAAATATTTTTTAAAAATATTTAACTCTATATATTTATAGGCCTCCAAAATATCTTTTTTTTTTAAAATTTTTTGAAATTCTCACAGCAACTTCCCACAGCCCCCAGGACCAACCCTGCAAAATCTCGAAACCCGAACATGCTTCAAAATCACTTTTTTTACAAAATCTCGCGCCAGGCCTCCACCGCTCAAGCGCCCAAGAACCGCTCGAGCGGACCCCTGCCGACATACCACTCTGCCGCCCCACCGCTCGAGCGTCAAATCACCGCTCAAGCGGTCACCACATAGAACCACTCTCTAGCACCACCCCGCTCGAGCGCACACCCACCGCTCGAGCGGTCAACGCTGGGAGAAAAACTGAACCAAGAAAGCAGACCAAACTTTAATCCTTACTCTCATGAACACTTGGACCATTTTTCAAAAAACAAAATGGGTCAAGGTCTCACATTCATGCACGACATCAAATAAATAGTGAAATGCATACATTGCTCATTAAGATTCTCATAAAATAAAAAATTAATTTTATTAAAAAATAAAATTAAATACTAAAATAAAAAATCATGATTTTTAGTATACAACCCTAACAATCTCCCACTTATACTCAAAATCATACTGCCATACATCTAACTCCCATGCCATCTACAAGACTGTCAAAAATATTAGCCAATAAACTCTTTGTAAAATGACCTGTAAAATTGTATTCTGACGCAATCTTAATCACAACAACATCACCCCTCTATACAATCTCTCATCAGGTGATATTTATGCTCTATGTGATTTCCTTTCTTATGGACTCTTGGTTCTTTCGAGTTAAAAATCGTCTGCTATTGTCATAATAAAGTGTAATAGCCGACTGTACTGAAGGTACCACATTCAGATCTAATAGGAAGTTCCTGAGCCAAACAGCCTCCTTGGCTGCTTCAAAAGCTGCCACGTACTCGGCCTTCATGGTGAAATCAGTAATGCAAGACTGGTTGATACTCCTCCAACTTATGGCTCTACCGCCCAAGGTAAACATATATCATGAGGTAAACTTTCGGAAATCCTTATCTGACTGAAAATTCGAGTCTATGTACCCCAAATGTACTAAATCATCTGCTTGGTAAACCAACATATAATCTTTAATCCTTTTCAATTACTTGATTATATGCTTTACCATTGTCCAATACTTCTACCCCGAATTAGACTGATATCTGCTTGGTAAACCAACATATAATCTTTAGTTTTCTTTTTCTCATGTGCTCTTGTTTTTTGAATACCTATGTACATGCATATGACCATGCTAAACAAAAATGGTGAGGATTGGGGAGTATTGATTATTGAGTTTCTTTTTGCTATTTTGTATACTTAGTTGCCTAGATGAGAGCTATTGCAGAAATTTTGTTGTCACATCTTAATTCTAGAAAAAGTAAAAAACAAAAGGGAAAGGCTACTATAAGTAGAACAACATGTTCTAGAGAGACATCTGGAGAAGCTCCGGTCAAAGTTTGTTAACTGTTACCTTAAGTTTTTTGAATTGGATTGACACCATTTAGGATTATAGTTTGATGCTATGTAGTATGTATTGGGAGTTTTTTTTTACATAAGCAGCAATTTTGCTGTTGCTCATGATTTTGATAATAACATGCCTTCTCTTTCTAACTCACTCCCCTCAAATGTTTTAGTCAATTAATAGACTTCATAAGCAAGGTAGGATGGATTGATGGATAGATGGATATAGATGATGATTGTAATGATAATGATGAAGAAAAACAAATAGCAAATGTTGAAAAACTAGATCAGAGAAAGCAAAACTAAAAGAACATGGGGCCATTAAAGTGAAAAATATTTCTGAAGCTGCACTAAGCATATTACTTATGTTGCATACTGTTGTTTGTCAAAACAATTAAGATTTTAATTTTCATATGATTTGATGAATTCATTATAACTTACCAAACTAATATACTATGTTAATTTGGTGTGGATAAAATTACTTATGTAACAGAATTTTGTAGTTTTATTCTATATTATGACTTTGTTAATTTTGATTAGGTGTGTTTGAATGAAATAAAATATTTTCAGTGGTCAAATAAATATAATACTTTTGGCGATGAACTCACTTGTGAACAAAAATTTATCATTAGCGATGCATTTTAATGTGCCGATAAAGTATTAAAATCAAAATTGTCGTAATCACTTTTGTCTACAACTTTTATCGTTGGCAAAAGTGTCAAAGTAGTATAGATATGAATCATTTTTTGCTAACAAGTGTTGGATGCAAACTGTTAAGATAATTGTTTTGTAAACGATTTTTGTTAAAAATAACTAGACGAGCAATTGCTGAAATGGGCTTCAGATAAAATTTTTTGTTGTCGAATGATCAAAATAAAACCCGTGCCACCATAGTTAATTTATAATAATACATTTTTGATCGATTCTCCAACTACAATTTTTGATTCCGAGTTGAAGCTCTCGTCAAATCTTTTACTGTATTTTCTTATCCGATTTCCGAACGTAATGTGGGCTACGATTCTTTAAGAACTCGTACCGGCAGAACTTGGTCAGCTTTAGTCTTGAAGATAAGTTATGAATTTGCTTCAGCATACCCGCATATTTATAAGGTTACAATAAGAACCTGTGGAGTAATTATGATAAAAAAATTTAGTGTAACTTAGATACGTATTCAGTGGTTTTCGCAATTAAGCAAATTTCTCAGCAGTATCTGTAATTATGAAAATTTTACAGCGATTTCTACCATTTCTATAAAATACTAAATTACAGTTCACACCACTAAAGAACTGTAATTGTACTCTAAGCCATAATCTCATGACCATATTACATTGAACTCCTGTTATTAAATGCTTAACTCATCTCCCAACGTTAAGATTCTCGATACTCGCCAATTAAATTTAATTACTGATAATTTAATTTAATTAGTATCTTTAAAATTTTAAACAATTTCGCTTAACTTATTTAACCGTTGGATATTCAAATCTACCTGCAAGGTTTGGCCTAGTCAAAATTTATAAGCTTCCTTAACGGGGTATCGTCAATTTCGATCATTCGAAACGTGAATTCTGTCAATAATTAATATTCACCATATAAATAATACCGCTATCCAAGTCATAAAGAATATAAACCCATATAAGATCGCACCCTCTAATAAATCAAAATAACGAATATTAAATATACACAAATCAATAATTATTTCAAGATTAAGTGCATAAGAACTCTCATAATAACCTTGGGTTGTGAATTAATTTATATAACCAGTTTGAAATTAATTATCCAAATGTGTCCTGTTTAATACACACAAAGTGTACTAGCACAGATAGTCGAACAATAGATGATGCTATTATTTGTTCTCTATAACCAATACAGACCTACTAAAACTCTATACTACAAGTCGTACTGATGATATGTTCATTTTCATCTAAACTGTGAACAAATACTTATATTCTGCAAGAACTTAAAATCTGATCTTTTGTGTGTAAGTCGTACTCTACACACCAGATAAATACTGTATAGAATAAAGGACATCTATGCATAACATTAAAAAAAATAATATTACATACATTACTCATAAAAATTCTCATAAAATAGAAATTAATTTTATTAAAATAAAATTAAATACTGAAAACATGATTTTTAGTATATAACCATAACAATCTCTTACTTATACTCAAAATTATGCTGTTATACATCTGACTCTAATACCCTCTACATGGCTATCAAAAGTCTTAGTTGATAAGCTCTTTGTAAAAAGATTTACAAAGTTATATTCTGATGCAATTTTGGTCACAATAACATTACCCCTCTGTTTAATTTATCGTATCAGGTGCCACTTATGCTCAATGTGCTTTCCTTTCTTATAGACTCTTGGTTTTCTTGAGTTTGCAACCGCTCTGCTATTATCACAATAAAGTGTAATAACTGACTAAACTAAAGGGACTACGTTTAAATCCAATAGGAATTTCTTCAGCCAAACGGCCTGTTTGGCTGCTTCAGCAGCTGCCACGTACTCAGCCTCCATAGTAGAATCAGGAATGCAGGATTGCTTGATACTCCTCTAACTAATAGCTCCACCTCCTAAGGTAAACACATATCCAAAGGTAGACTTATAGGAATCTTTATCTAACTAAAAATCTGAGCTTGTGTACCTTAAAGGTACTAGATTGTTTGCCTGGTAAATCAATATATAATTCTTAGTCCTTTTTAAGTACTTGATTATATTATTTACCGCAGTCTAATGCTCATGCCCTGGGTTAGACTGATATCTGCTAACTATGCCAACGGTAAAATAAATGTCGGGTCTAGTGCAAAGCATAGCATACATTAGGCTTTCTACTGTCGAAGCATAAATAACCGACTTCTTCTTCTCTATCTCATCAGGTGTTTTAGAATACTAATCATTGGATAGAGTGATTCCATGCGTGAAAGGGAGAAACCATTTCTTGAAATCCTGCATAGTAAAACGAGCAAAGATATCATCGATATACTTTACTGGTGATAAGTCCAACATCCTTTATTTCTGATTTCGTACAAGCTTGATCCCTAGGATGTGACTAGCTTCTCTCAAGTTCTTCATATCGAACTGTCCAGATAGCCATACTTTTACTGTAGATAATTTCCTCATTTCGTTTTCGATGAGCAATATGTCATCTACATAAAGTACTAGAAAGATTACCACGCTTCCTTCACACTTTTTGTACATACGAGATTTATCTAGACTCTGGTCAAAATCAAAAGATTTTATGGCTTGATCAAACCAAGTATTCCAAAATCTCGATACCTGCTTAAGTTCATAAATGGATCTCTTAAGTTTGCACAATCTGTGCTCTTAGCCCTTCGCTATGAAACCGTCTGGTTATACCATATAGATACACTCGTTAAGACTTCCATTAAAGAAAGCTGTCTTGACATCTATTTACCAGATTTCGTAATCAAAATATATTGACTTAGAAGGTACCAAGTTTAGAATATAAGTCGCTGTCTTTAATGCGAGTCCCCAAAACGAATTGGGTAAACTTAGATAACTCATCATGGATCTTACCATCTCCATAAGAGTTATATTCTTTCTTTCTACTACATCATTCTGCTACGGAGTGCCAGGTGCAGTCAACTGGGATATAATCTCCTTTGATGACATGTAGTCTCTAAACTTTTCAAATAGGTATTTTTTACCATGGTCGAATCGTAGTGATTTGATACTTTTATCCCGACGCTTCTCTGCCTCCGTCTTGAATTCTTTGAATTTTTTAAAGTATTCAGATTTACGTTGCATCAGGTAAATATATCCATACCTTAAGTAGTTATCAATGAAACTGACAAAATACTCAAAGCCACCTCTAATCCAGATTTTCATAGAACCACATATATTAGAATGAATTAGTTCCAACGATTCTTTAGCTCTATAGTCTTTAGCCAAAAAGGGCCTTCTAGCCTTCTTACCCTTTAAGTAGAATTCACAGATTAAAAATGCCTCAATTTCAAATGAATTCAAAAGTCCATTTTTTACTAGTCTGTTTATCCTTTTTAGATTAATATGACCCAAGTGTAAGTATCAGAAAAATGTTTGGTTCATTAAATAAGAACATTTTCTTTTATATGGTAAATTAGGTGTGTTATTCAATTCAGTCAGTTGCAGTGTAGGAGAGATAAGAGATACGACAAACAGATCATCCACTAATGTACCAGAGCAAATAAAATATTTATTTTTTTTCACACTCACAGAGTCATCAAAATGAACAGAGTATTTGTCCTTTATTAAACTAGAAACTAAAATAAAATTTTTTCTAATCGAAGGTACATAAAGACAATCTTTTACAAGTAATATTCTATCTCTACTAAAGTTGAGAGTGACATCTCCTACTCAATTGCTACCACTCTTGTATTATTGCCTATATGTAAGTATATTTTTTCATTACTGAGCTGCCTAGTTTCGTAGAATCCTTGTAAAGAATTACAGACATAATTAGTTGTTTTCGTATCTATACACTAGGTTCCGGTAGATAACATTGCTAAACATGTTTCAATCACCAGTGAACAAAAATTACCTGGTTTGTTCTGCTTACTGAAAAAAATCGAACGCTATTTTTTTAATGCCTAAACTGGTTTCAATGATAGCACTTGCCTCTCGGTTTCTTCATACTAGTTTTTGGTCTCTTAATTTCTTTTGGACCTGTGCCTCCCTGTGCTTGAACATTTTTCTTTTTATTGCCTTTCGGCTTAGAGAAAGAACAATTTTTAGCCACATATACAGAACCTGGCTTTCTAAGAATATCCCCGGCTGCTTGAAGTTCTTTAAGAAGTTCTGCTAATGAAAAGCTGAGCTTGTTCATGGTATAGTTCAGGCAGAACTACTTAAAGCTATCAGGTAGTGGCTGGAGTATGATATCGACCTGGGTTTTTCGTTAATTTCAGCACTTAGGATCTCCAGTTTATTTAGAAGATTGATCATCTTCATAACATGATCCCTAACTAGGGTACTTTCAACCATGTTTGCATTCATTAGAGACTTCATGGCTACCTGCCTAACAACATAACTTTGATTTCTAAACATTTCTTTGAGATTCATAATCATGTCATAGACAATGGGTATAGACTGATACTAATGCTGCAAAATATTTGACATGGAAGTCAAAATGTAACAGCGAGTCATCTGATCAACTTTAGGTACTGGTGGACATATCTCAGTTAATACAAACTTATTATCCTCAGCAGTTAAGACAATGTCGAAATTTTTTTTTCAGTCAACATAGTTTAGTCCCGTAAGTTTGTTTTTCTTTGAATATAGACGCGAGAGGATTAAAAACTATTTTATTTCTGAGAATTAAATAATTAAAAATAGCCGTTAATTATGACAAGTAATACTTTGAATTTATTTTAATTTGATTTCCTCTACTATTTCAAAAAAATTCGCCAGCAGCCTGGTATCCTATGAATAGCATGCCTCGATGGGAGGACATCTACTATCTATCGTTTATCTAGACAGGTCAATTCCTTTTAATTTTACTATATAGGTAACTGACCCTGTCAAGTAAAATTAAATAGCTGACATAGTTTCATTTCGATAAATAATAGCAGTAACTCAGATGGAGAGAATACTAATTATTTACTTATAAGTGTTAACCACCACCTAATTTCAAATCAATTGCTTCGTAATGATCCCTTCAGATAGAGAAGCGATTTATACTAATAATTATCCAGAATTATCCCTAAAAGAGGTTTGTATCAGCGATACCGCAATTAATCTGTCCGATGGAGAGTAAAGCCTTATTGCAACACATAAGATTTAATTACATCGCCTACAAATTGGTGATGGAGACCGCATGATTTATCTGTGAATAAATTTATTTTTCCACTTAAATTTTTAAAATATTTTTGATGGTTATAAAATTTTGTTTAATTAAAATGAATTTATGAAGTTTGAAAATCACACAATTTGAAAGAATTAAGTATTTTTTATTGTTTACAATTTTTAAGATTTCGATTTATCAAACTATTTTTTAATGTTTTAATACGTAACAAATAAAATTCGATGAATGCACAATTTTTTCTTTAACTTTTCATTTAAGGTAGTGATTAAAGGCATTCAAATATTTTATTTTTGTTACACATTTTTTAAAAAATAATAATTTGTTTAGATTAAATATTTTTTTATTTAATTAATTCAAATTTTGAAATTAATTTTTACATTTTTTCAAGATATCTGATTTAATAAAAAAATCATCTTAAAGATGATATTTTGTAAAAAAATAAAATATTTAAAGTTTTTTCATTTAATTAAAATTTTTCATTAAAAAAACTTAATTTATTTTCATTTTTAAAATATTTAATTAAAATCAAATTTTTTAAATTAATCAAATTAATAAAAAAATATAAAATAGATATAATCATCAACGCAATTCATAAGAATATAAATGCAAGATATGTATATATTTTAATTTTATGATCGAATAGAAACTCTGATGAGTTTCAGTCTTCTGTTATGTAGATAAGCTGCAATGGTTTAATCTTTATCTGTATCAGTTTTATGTATCCTGATTGCATCAGGATTCTCTAATACATTGTGATACACAAATATATCATATCACGGTCAAAGCATATCAGTAAATACGATCCAAGAAAGTTCAAACCAGCCACCACCACAGCTGGCCACTAGCATACCGTCGGTGCCGCCCATGCCGCATCTTTAGGCGGCTTTTGCTTCCACTTTCGAGCTTCATTTTTTATGTTGTTTTTTTTTCTGAAAAATAGCTGTCAAAAAATACTATTTTTTTTCAAAAAAAAAAGACCGAAAATAACTCGAGAAACAACCATCGAAAATTTCCAAAACAGCCTCTGTTGTCGCTGATTTTTGCCGCCCGTTTGGGCTTTTTTTTCGTGGTGGTGTTGGCTCCCATTTTTTCTAAAATATAGCATTAATATTCAAAAACATGATATTTCAAAAAATTCCTCGAAAACAGTATTGAAAAGCCTAAAAAAATAACCCCGAGCAGTCGCCTGTAGTGCCGCCGGTGGCCGCCATCGTCCATGTTTTTTGCTGCCTATTTTGATGCTATTTTTTCCATCTTTTTTGGACTGGTTTTAGTATTATTTTATTGCTTTTTTGTACGACAAATTTTTTTCAAAATTAGTCTCGAAAATATTGTAAAAACCATCGAAAAACAGCCCTAAACTACCGCCTGTGGTGTTGCCAGTGGGCTATTTTTTTGTCGATTTTGTTGTGTTTTTTAGACAAATTTTAATTCTGTTTTTAGCCCTAAAGACTGCAGAAAAAACTGCTAGAAAACCTTTTAAAAAATTCGTAAAAAAATCACGGCAATTTGTGACCCATAACTCCCGAAACCACAGTCAGTGCCGCCACTTGTTCTTCATGTTCTTAGATATTCAACCTGTTCTTAAATATTTTAAAATAATATTTAAAAATAAATAATAGCTGTTACATTGAAAACACATATTCCGTAAGCTCACATTCGATCTAAAAAACTTTAAACTATCACGATCAGTCCTCGTGATTAAAAATTAATTATAATCATCATCCAAACCATTCAATCAAATATGAATAAAAGATGATCATAAAATTGAGATTAAAACGCCTGCAAAACAAAGTTAGCACAGTTCTAAATTTACTCGGCCCCTCGATAAATCGTAAACTAAAAAATAATACGACTCCGATACCAATTGTTAGAGGCAAACTGCTAAGATCATTATTTTTGTAAATAATTTTTGATAAAAATAACTATATGGCGATCGTCGAAATAGGTTTTAGATAAAAAATTTTGATGTCGAACAATCAAAATAAAACCCGTGCCACAACAGTTAATTTAGAAGAATTTTTTTTTGGTCAATTCTCTAATTACAATTTTTGATTCCGAGTTGAAGCTCCCGTCAGACCTTCTGCTGTAATCCCTTATGCGATTTCCGAACGTAATGTGGGATACAATTCTTTAAGAACTCGTACCGGCAGAACTTGGTCAGCTTTACTCTTGAAGATAAGTTATGAATTTGGTTCAGTATACCCGCATATTTATAAGGTTACAACAAGAACCTGTGGAGTAATTATGATAAAAAAAATTTAGTGTAACTCAGAAACATATCCAATGATTTTCGCAATTAAGAAAACCTCTCAGCGGTATCTGTAATTATAAAAATTTTATAGTGGTTTCTACAATTTTTATAAAACACTAAATTACAGTTTACACCACTAAAGAACTGTAATTGCACTCTAAACCATAATTTCAAGACCATCTTGCATTGAGCACCTGTTATTAAATGCTTAACTCATCTCCTCACGTTAAGATTTTTGATACCCACCTATTAAATTTAATTACTTACAATTTAATTTAATCAACATCTTTAAATTCTTTAAGCCCTTTCGCTTAATTTATTTGACCGATAATTAAATTTACTTGTAGGGTTTAGCCCGATCAAAACTTATAAGCTTTCTTAAGGGGTATTGTCAATCCCGATCATTCAAGACGTGAATTTTGTCAATAAATAATATTCACCATATAAATAATACTGCTATCCAACTCACCTAGAATATAGACCCATATAAGATCGCACCTTCTAACGAATAAAAATAACGAATATTAAATATACGTAAATCAATAATTATTTTAAGATTAGAAGTATAAATACTCTCATAATAACTTTGGGGTGTGAATTAATTTATATAGTCAGTATAAAATTAATTATCCCAATGTATCCCGTTCAATACACACAAAGTGTACTAATACAGAGAGTCAGAATAATAGATGACGTTATTATTTGTTTCTCGTAACCAAAATAGACCTACTATGTTATGGTTGTTATACTAAAATCATGTTTTTATATTTAATTTTATTTTAATAAAATTAATTTTTTCTTTTATGAGAATCTTTATGAGTATTGGATATATATCATTTATTTAATGTTATACATAGATATCTGATATTCTGTATAGTATTTAATCTAGTGTGCAGAGTACGGCTTGCACATAGAAGATCAGATTTTAGGTTATTACAAAATATAAATTTTATATTCACAGTTTAGATAAAAATGAACATACAATAGGTACGACTGTGACACAGAGTTTTAATAGGCTTGTATTGATTACGGGGATCAAAAAATAGCGTTGTATATTATTCTGACTCTCTGTACCAGTACACTTTGTGTGTATTAAATAAGACATTTTGGGTAATTAATTTTATACTGACTGTATAAATTAATTCATACCATAAAGTTGTTATGAATAGTACTTATCTTCTTAATCCTGAAATAATTATTGATTTGCGTATGTTTAATATTCAATATTTTGATTCATTAGAGGGTGCAATCTTATATGGATTTTCGGTGAGTTGGATAATAGTATTATTTATATGGTGAATATTAATTATTGATGGAATCCACGTTTTAAAATATCAAAATTGACGATACTCCCTTAAAAAGGCTTATAAGTTTTGATCGGGCCAAACCCTGCAAGTGAATTTAATTATCTGACGGTCAAATAAATTAAGCAAAAGGGCTTAAGGAATATCAAGATACCGATTAAATTAAATTGTCAGTAATTAAATTTAATAGGCCCTATCAGAAAATTTAACGTGAGGAGAAATTGTAAGCATTTAATAACAGGAGCTCAATGCAAGATGGTCTTGAGATTGTGGGTCAGAGTGCAATTATAGTTCATTAGTAGTGTGAATTGTAATTTAGTATTTTATAAAAATTACAGAAATCGTTGTTAGTTTTTCATAATTGCAGATACTGCTATGGAATTTGTTTAATTGCAAAAATTACTGATACGTGTCTGTGTTTTACTAGAAGTCTTACTCATAATTACTTCATAGGTCCATGTTATAGCTCTATAAATATGCGGGTAGGCTGAACCAGTTTCATAACTTATCTTCTAAGACTAAAACTGTCCAGGTTCTATCGGTACGAGTTTTCGAATAACCCACACTATATCCGAAAATTGCAGAAGAAAATACAGTAGAAGATCTAACGGGAGTTTCAAGTTGGATTTAAATCATAGTTAAAGATTTGACCGGTAAAAAGGTATTCTTCTAAATTAACTACGGATGCACGGGTTTTATTTTGATCGTTCATTATTAAAAGTTTTTATCTTGAGCCCGTTTTGGCGTTTACTTGTCCAATTAATTTTTTTTCAGATAATCGTTTGTAAAAATAATAATTTTGGCAATCTTGCCTTCAACATACTAAAACTCTGTGCTACAGTCGTACTGGTGGTATGTCCATTTCCATCTAAATTGTGAACAAATACTTATATTTTTTGAAAATTTAAAATCTGGTCTTATATGTGCAAGTCGTACTCTACACATTAGATTAAATACTGTACAGAATAAAGTATATCCATGCATAGCATTAAAAAAATATTATTGCATACATTGCTCATAAAAATTCTCATAAAATAAAAAATTAATTTTATTAAAATTAAATTAAATACTAAAAACATGATTTTCAGTATACAACCTTAACAATCTTTTACTTATACTCAAAATCATGCTGACATACATTTAACTCCCATGTCCTCTACATGACTATCAAAAGTCTTAGCTGGTAAGTTTTTTATAAAATGATTTGCAAGATTGTTTCTTGATGCAATTTTGGTCACAACAATATTATTTTTTTATACAATTTCTCATATTATGTGATACCTACGCTCAATGTGGTTTCTTTTTTTGTGGACTTTTGGTTCCTTCGAGTTTGCAACCGCTCTGCTATTATTACAATAAAGTATTATTAGTTCTAGGCAACCCAAAAAGAAGGTGAATTAGGTCAAAAAAAGATAATAATAATTTTAAAAATCTTTTCAATTTTTTTTTAATATTTCAAACAAATATAGCAAGTATATATAGAGAATAAAGCAATGCATATATTAAAAAGGTTAAGGATAGATAAAATAAATTAGACACCAAGATTTATAGTAGTTCTGTTTCTTTCAAGTATACATCCACTCCTCAAGACTCCCCTTGAGATTTTTACTAACGTAGAATGCTTACGAGTGCATTCAAAACCTTTTACAATTTCAAGACGATCCTACAAAAAACACTTCAAAAAATACGTCCCTATTTTTCTTCTAATCTTTTGAGTATTACTCACTCAAAGGAAAAATGCTGGCTCACTCTTAGATATAATAAATGGGTTGATTTAATGATTATTACTCACTCTCTTTACAGAAATAATTGACAATAAATAAGAAGTAAAGAGATGAGATACAATAAATGAGAGCTTGAAGAATTTGATTTTGAATCAAGCAATACACCAGTAAATGTAGGTCTCCATATCTATTAAATGTTGAGGAGTAACTCCTGATATAAGCTCTTGAGGTTTCATGACCGTTGCAGGTAGGTGAAAGCATTTAATGCCAAAAATTCAATCGTTGAACTCTGTCGCGTATTTTGAATTTCGTCGTAGGTGTTCACACATTTGGTTTTGGGTCGACACAAAACTTTTAGGGCATGGTTTATCAAGTGATTGGGTCAACTCAGATCTTCATAGGTGTCGACACTTTTTCAGCATTCTTCTCACCATCACAATGGTCTCGACACGAATGGTTTTTGTGTCGACTCATTTTGTTCTTCATCTTTTCGGGTGGGCCTTTTGTGTCGACTCAATTTGACTTTGGTGCCGACTCAAAATTTCTTCAGGTGAGTTCGGTATATTTGTGTCGACTCTTCTTCAATTTGCGTAGACTCACAAAATCTGCAGGCAACCTCGGTACGTTTGTGTTGACTGAAATGCAAGTTGTGTCGACTTAAAATTTTGGATTAAAAAAGTGAAGAAACACTTGGTTTCGACTCAAACTTAGTTTGTGCCGACTCTTTTTGAGTGCAGAGAGTCTTGGCTCTTTTATGTTGACTCAAATTTTATTTGTATCGACTCAAAGTTTAATACTTGAAATATCTTCGACGAATATGTTAGGATGTCAACTCATTTGCTCAAAGGTGTTGCCACACTTGATATCATCAAGTATTCTGTACCTTAATGTATTGACTCAAATATCAATTAGGTCAACACACAATATTCTCATTCAAGAATACTTAAGTGTTTTTGAGAGATGAATCATCTCATATGGCTAAAGGTGTTAACTGATTTGTTCTATTGTGTCAACACTATCTTTTTGAAAATATTAAATATTATCATTTTAAATCAATTTATTATTAAAAAATAAATTATTAAAATTATTAAAATCTAATTAAAAAGTCTTTGGATGAACAATCTCTCATTTTTTTATGATTACAACAATTTTAACATTTTTTTAAACATATTTAAAAAGATTTTCAACAAGGGTTCTCCCCTTATCGTTATGCCTTAAACATGATATGCAATTACAATAACTAGGCATTCAATCAACAGTGTAATATACATTTTAAAGATGATTTACAATTTTAATTCAGAAGTATTTTGAATTTATTAAAATTTGTGCGTCAAATCAAATGTGTAAAGTGTTTGTCAAATTTCAAACATCAATCATAGAATATATAAAGAGCATGCTATCAATCATTTGATGTAAAAAAAAGATTTTACACACACAAGGATATATAGAAACAGGATATGAGAGAAACATTCATCCATAATCATAAAAGAAAATATGTTCTAACCATTCAACACAATCAATTATCACAAAAACAATATATGTTAAAATTACAACTTCTCCTTCATCTCAAATCATAAAAGCTACTGAATGTTAAAGTATTTGTAAATGTTTTCACTTCTTCTCCACTTTTTCCTTCCTTTACTTTTCTTCTCCTCTTTTGAAATCATCAAAGGGTTGAAGTCACTAATCATTCATAAACTTTTAAATTTTATTTTTCTCTTCTTGCTTCTGGTGTCTCTTAGATGCTTTTTTTTTAAAGAATAAGAGCGTTTGTCCTTCTTTTTCGTAGCTGCCATGGCATCCAAAGTAGCTACAAGAGCAAGATTTGCTTCACGTCGAAGTTGAGCAGCCTTTTTTTTTTTATTCCTTGGGCTTAAACTTCTTGCTCCAAGCTTCTCGAAGCCATTAAAGGTGTTCTTCCACATGCCTCGAGTTAGCTTGCACAGCGGTGACAATGTCTTGATCATATTTTTTGCGAACCTGCTGAAGGATTGCCATATTGCAGTTAACTATGGAGGCAATACTGTCATCCATTGTCTTGCAAAGGGCTCTCTCAACATCTATTTCATTTTCAACGTCACGCCGAATGCCACAGTTAGTCTTATCCAAATGCTTGACCTTATCAGATAAGGAAGATATAGTGCTATTGAGGTTAAATAGGTCTTGATCGACCTTAATTTAAAAAGAGGCCAAAGAAGAGAATAAACCTTTAACCAAAGAAACTAATTTAGATAAGTCAACAAGAGAAGCAACAGAGGAGGCAGGAGGAGTAGATGGAGCATCAACATGTGCAGGAGGAGGAGGAGGAGTAGAGGAAGGTTCTGGAGTGTTTGTTCTTGTGGAAAGTGGAGTAGGAGAATCAAAATCTACGTGAATGGGAGAGAAATTACGTGAAGCAGAATGATTTCTAGGAATGGGTGGAGTACCACGGCGGGTGGTCTAGACTCCGTTGATTTTGAAAATCTGCATGTGTTTCAAAGTAGAAGTCCCATATAGGTCATGTTTTGAAAAAGGGAACATTTTGTCAAGAACATACCATGGGGGATGGATGAGTTGGATTTGTCATGTGACTGTAGCATGTCTGAAATAAAAAGAAACTCTAGATCAAGATTCTTCTGTTCCAGAATACACCATATTAGGAAAATGTGTATGTATGAGACATCCCTAAACTTTTTCATTTGTGGGAGAAAGATATGGTTAACTATGTAATGGAGGATTCTCATTTCTGATTTGAGAGAGTTGGCCTCTAGGAGTTTAGAGGGATCAATTTCATCAACCTCAAATATTTATCTTACCACATTATGAAAAGAAAATCCATCTATTTTGATAGATCTCTTATTCGCTTTGTAGGAAACAAATATCTCATCCTTAGGGACACAGAATTTCATTAAGAACAGAAGAGGTCAAGTAGATTTCAGTTTCATTCACCCAAGAGGTGATGGTGGTGCTAGGGATAGATGCAATATGAAAATGTGCATAAAAAAGTTTTACTAGTGTAGGGTAGTGAGGGTCACGGTATTGGAGTAGTCTTTCCCACCTAAGATTAGAGAACAAGTCTTTAAAGTGCATTTCAATAGAATCGAAGGATGAGAAATCTACAAAACGACTTGGGATTACCTTACGATTTATGAACGAGGATAAATAGAGTTGTTGGAACTTGATCAACTTGAAGCTTAGTCCCTCCGACATCTCTATTGTTGCAGTTCCTGTTGTCGTTGTCGCCGTCTTTTTTTTCTTATGTGCCTTAGGGTTCGACGGGTCTTCATCTTCGGTTCTTTTATTGCCTTTTCCCATCGTCCGTGAGGTCATCTTGGATCAAGAAGATAGATCAAAGAGAGGAGAAAAGACGATAGGTTGACTCATTTTTCAAAGGAGAGAAAAACGACAGGAGATGAACAGTTAAGGAGAGAGAGAAAATAACGTGAATGGTGGGGACCGGTGCCTCTTAAATAGGCAAAAAAATTTGTGTCGACACAAATAGCATTTGAGTCGACTTTTTTATTCGCGAGTGTGGGTCTCCAAAAATAGAAATTGTGTTGACACTTTTTCAGAAAGGAATGACACTTTCGGCCATTTGAGTCAACAGATTAAATTTTAGGTCAATTCAAATTTATCGAGAGCAAGACATCGAATTTGAGTCGACACTATATAGAAATGGGTCGACACTTTTGTCTGCAGTGTCTTTTCTATATAACTTTGAGTCAACTTAAGCACATATGTGTCTACACTTTTTCAAGTAGGGTAGACACTTTTCACATATCACTTTAGAATATGATAAGCATTGAAGTGCATTAAAAAGACATGATTAGTATGATATTTTAATCATGAATTTAGAGCACATAACATACCAAGTTCTTTTCTTATATAGCATATTCTTTTTTTATTTAAAAGCTTAGTGAATATATGTCTGCAAGTTGATAATCTGTGCCTATGAATTCAAGTTCAATGTTCTCTTTTTGCACATGATTTCTTATAAAGTGATATCTAATCTCAATGTGTTTTGTTCTAGAGTGTTGTATTGAGTTTTTGGATATATTGATTGCACTAGTGTTATCACATTTTATAGGGATATGATCTAAGCAAAAATCATAGTCCTCTAGTTGTTGTTTCATCCAAAGAACTTATGCACAACAGTTACCAGCTGCTATGTACTCATCATCGGCTGTAGACAAGGCTACTGAATTTTATTTTTGGCTAAATCGTGAGATTAGTGAGTGTCCTGGAATTGACATGTTCTATTTTTACTTTTTCTATCTACTTTATATCAAGAAAAATCAGTATCTGAATAGCGAAATAATTCAAAGGCTATTCCTCTATGATAGAATAATCCTAAGTTTTATGTACCTAAAAAGTATCTAAAGATACGCTTAACGGCGATTACATGTGATTCTTTAGGGTTAGATTAAAATCTAACATACATACAAACACTAAACATAATATCAGGACGACTAGCAGTTAAGTATAGTAAAGATCCGATCATACCTCTATATCTTTTTTATCTATTGCTTTACCATTTTCGTCCTTATCATGTTTTGTTGTAGGACACATTGGAATTTTCATAGGTTTTACTTTCAGCATATCAAACCTCTTCAATAGATCCCTTGTATACTTAGCTTGATTGATGTAAATTCATTATTGTGTTTGCTTGATTTGAAGTCCAAGAAAGTAGTTGAGTTCTCCCATCATACTCATCTCAAATTCTCTATGCATACACTTAATAAAGTACTTACAAAGAGATTCGTTGGTTGCACAAAAAATAATGTCATCTATATAAATTTGTACAACTAGCATATCATTTTCTTGAGATTTGATGAACAGAGTGGTATCAATTTTTTTTCTAAAATATTTATTTTCAATCAAGAACTTACTGAGAAATTCATACCATACTCTAGGTGCTTGCTTCAAATCATAAAGAGCCTTAGTAAGTTTGTAAACATGGCTTAAAAAATTTATATATTTCAAATCCAAGAGATTGTTTTACAAAAACTTTCTCCGAGATAAAACCATTTAAAAATGCACTTTTGACATCCATTTGATAGAGTTTTAAATTTTTAAAGAATGCAAAGGTAAGAAATATCCTAATGGCTTCAAGCCTAGCCACGGGGGCAAAAATTTTATCAAAATCGATGTCTTTTTCTTGATTGTAACCTCAGGCTACAACTTGTAACGACTCGGTTTGGATCTTAGTTGTAATGACCTGGTTGATAATGACCCGTGTAAAGACTCAGCCCAAACCTGAAGCATTAGTGACGGATAGCCTACGAGGCCATAGAGCACGAAAAATGTTCAAAACCCTCAACTCAAAAATCCTAAGTTCGATCCAGAAATTCTAAAAATGTCCAAAACTCAAGTAACAAAACCTTAACATTCAGAGGGTCTCCCAACATTTTAAATTAAGTAAATAACATGAAATATAAGATTAAAGATAAAAAAAAATTCACATAATTATGGTAAAATAATCATTTTGCCCATAGTACAGCAAAAAGTATTAAAAATTTAAATTTTGACACATGGACACCCTAAATCAAGATTTTAAATACAATTAAGTTGCAAAAGACAAAATAACATAAAAAATAACTAAAACACCCCTTAATAGCTGACCACCTTGGATGTTGTACCAAAAAGTAGCTTTTTACTTTTTTTTAAGCTTAAAAAGATAAGAAAGGTATTAAATCAAGTATTATGATAATCCAACACTTGTTGAACAAGTAACATACATAAAAATATGGCATTACATGTTAACAAAAGAAAACAAATTATTATTAAAATTCATACACAATAAAATAAGTTAAAAAATTATATATTGTCAAATTAGCTTAATTTGACTTAAAAAACTACATCTATTTAATCAATTACTGTGAAAACTATGATAATTCATGAGAACACTAAATTTATCATAAACATACTAAAATAATAAGTTTCAGTAGAAAAATATACAAAAAGATACATCAAATTAACTTTTATAAGTATTTTTTTGCACAAAAGAACACACAAACCAATATAATATCACATGATTGATTGAGATCAGATTTTTTATCTCCCCAAACTAACCCTAGCTATGTTTTTCCCTTGATATGATATGTCACCCCTTAAAAGTTAAACCAATGCCATTTCAACCCATGTGATTTGGAAGGAAAAAATACTTATAATTAATTTTGTGTTCCCTAACCTTTTCCTGTATAAACCAAGTCAAACACCTTCTTTTTCCCTCCATATTTTCGACCAAGAGAGGAGAGAAACCAGACTTTCATTGATCTTGAGTGTTTATATAAGTTTGAGGAAAAAAAAGGAGAAAAAAAGGAGAAAAAGAAGGAATCAATGAAGTTTTTCTAAAGTTAAGTTCTAATCCATCATCCTCCCTCATTTGATCGTTAAAACAAGTAAGTAAAATCTCTAAACTTTATATCTAATAGCACCTAAAATATCCCTCAACTCATCGCTCTAAATACCTTAAAAAATTGAGAACCAAAAACAAACAAAAAAGGCGTCGTAATTGAGAAATATGGGCTGCTATGTTTTTGAATGATATGAGATGTGGTTGTGTGTTGTTATTTTTGAGTTTGATGACATAAAAGTATTCTAGAATCTTGATATTTATGTCTAAAACATAAGCATGTAAATAAATAGGATAAAACCTTGATATATCATATGTAGGAGACTTCAGCATATAAAGACTTGATTTTTGAGAACTTTGATATTTTTGTCCTAAACTTTGGAACCTTATAACTCAACATAGAAAACTTATATAAGCATGTTCTTTATGTCCAGATATACACTTTTGTGTTATCTTTCATCCAATGTTGGTTTCAACTCATTTGAATAAGAACTCGAGATATTGCAATTCTACCAAAGTGTGTCATTTTTCGACCAATCGACAACACCGACCTAAAAACCCTAGCTTACAATGAGATCCGAGCCTTCGACAAAATATAAAAGTTATAAATAACATGTATATCTAATGATCTACCAAAAATGAGCACAAAATATTGAGCGTTGATAAGTCAAAATCCCTTTGAATCTCTCTGTTGTATTTCAGCCCTCAAAGGACACCTTTGTCACATATTTTTGTCTAGCCCAAAATCACTATTTTTAGTGACCTACTCCAAACGTGGTCTATATTAATATTGTAGCTAACATATTAAACTACTGGATGTCCAAAAATCGAACCTAGATACCTTCGGAAGGTCTCTCAAAACCGTTTCAAACCCTCTATTCAAAACCAGCTTTACTGAGTTTTGGCGGCTGACAGAACCTATTTTATAAAATGGCCAAAAATTCTAACTTGTTCCGGATAACTACCTTTAGCACTAAACATGAAACTTGTAGGGGACATGCTTAACTAGAACTTATCCAAAAATAGGCTCATGTAAACTTGATTTGATACCCGAAAACAAAGACCAATAGAGACATATTTTCGATAAAAAATTTTAAAAAGTGCTGAACCGTTTTCGCTTATAATGCTTTACTCACCTGCTTGTCTTAGGTTTTGGCCTTAATGTTAAAAATAAGAGTTGTAAAAAATATTTTTATCTAAATAGTGTTTAAAAATTATAATTTGATTCCAAGTATAGATGCCTTAAAACCCGGTTGACCCTTTTAAGTTAATACTCAAACTTTTCCTTTAAAGTTGCAATGTATATGTTTGAGTACTTTTTGTCGTGAGACTCAAGTTTGTGTTTTAGTTGATTTGAGTTAGTTAATTAGTATTTTTAAGTGAATTTATGATGATTAGAAGTCATGCCATCAACTTTGAATTGTATCTCGAGAATGTAACTTTGTCATACTAGTTGATGCCATGCTGTAGATAGTTGCATTTGAAATCAATATTACACATTATGAACATTGTCACTTGCATCTTGGCATATTGGAGTCCAACTATGTAAATCGTTGTTGGGATAGGCTATGTTGAAATGTTCTTCTTGGTTCTAAATATAGGGCATCCCTAGTTGCCATTTTTGTAAATATTTTGAAATATATTCCAATTGTACACCCCAGGTACATCCCCGGTGTTACAGATTTGGTTGGTATTTGAAATAGTTTATTATGAAAAATACTGGGTTCCATGGGTTCATCCCTAGCATTCTGGTTTTGATGGTTTAGACTTTGGGTTGGCAGCGACAAAGGCATCATGAGTCTTAAGGTGGGACAAACCAACTTATTTGATGATTAATCAATGAAAAAAATTATTTTTGGTGGCCCAGGAGGGGGCTCGAATCCCATGCCGTTGTCACTGAGTAAAACAGCTGAAGCATGAAGCTGAGGCGCGCGTTTACTATTCATAACAAGGCGCGATTATGGCTTTTGTGATCAACACCCATAAAATCTACTCTGGTAATTCTCGGTGTGGAATTTCTATTTTGATTTGGGTATATGTTGGGTTGGGCATTTGCATCGCATTCATTTGCATTACATACCATACACTTGTTTTTATATAGGTTTGTCATGCTATAATTGTCAAGTTTGTTCGTCTCCTTGACTTTAAATTGTACTGAGTGTTATATGATATGCGTTGTGATGAATTTTGTGCCGTGAGATTAGTTAGAAGGTTAAAGTGCTTTGCTTCTGGATTTTGGCTCATGGCATTCGTACCACAGGTGAGGAAGAGTTCTTGGAGGAAGTCGTCCCAGAGGGAGAAGAAAATTTTGAAGAGCAGGGTGAGTTTTAGGAGCGTGTGGACCCTGCTGATGCATTCTGAGGATTCGATACCTCTGTTTTTGTTCTTTTGTTTCAGTTTCCCTGTAACTCTTGTAATATCTTTAAAATCTTGGTAAAATTGTAATCGTTTTGTACTTTTAATCAGTTCAAAACTCCTTTATGTTGTAACAATTAACGTATGTAAATATGAATGAATTGCTGAAATATCTCTTTATTTAGATTTATGTATGTCCTGACGTGTCCGGAGGACGGAACGTCACACTACCAATTGAGCTTTGTTCCTAAGAACTACTTCATTCTCATCTATTTTGTTTCTAAAAATTTATTTTATACCGATGATGGAGTTTGGTCTTGGGACTAAAGTCCAAATCTTGTTTCTTTCAAATTGATTAAGCTCTTCTTGCATAGCCAATGTCCAAAACTCATCGTTTTTAGCTTTCTCAAAATATTTTGGCTCAGTTTGAAAAAAGAATGCAAAATTACTACAAACATTATGTAGAGAAGATCGAGTTTTGATATTTTGAGATGGATCACCAATGATAAGATCTTTCGGGTGACCATGAGCATACCTCCATTCTTAGGCAAATATGAATTTTTAAGATTTGAAGGTCCAGTAGCTTGTTGAACTTCATTTTATTGAAGATTTGAAACTTCCTCATGATTTGATTATTCCTTTTCTTTGATGAAGATATTTTTAACATTTTTTCTATGTCAATCAAACTATCTTCAAAATTTTTTTTTGAAGAACCAAAGTTAGCTTCATCAAATACTACATGTATAAATTCTTCAACAACTATGGTCCCTTGTTGAAGACTTTATAAGTTTTACTAGATAAAAAATATCATGGAAAAATACCTTCATCATATTTTGCGTCGAACTTGCCTAAATTTTTTTTGTTGTTATTCAAAACAAAACATTTGCACCCATAAGCACGAAAATAGCTGATATTAGGTTTTCTTCCATTTCATAGCGCATATGAGGTTTTTTAAGAGAAGTTCGTTTCATGGCTCTGTTCACAATAAAACAAGCTGTATTGACAGTCTCGATCCAAAAGTATCGTGGTAGATTGTTTTCATAGAGTATGGTTCTAGTCATATCTTCTAAGGTCATATTCTTCCTCTCAACAACTCTATTTTATTGAGGGGTTATAGAAGCAGAGAAGTTATGGTTAATACTATTTTCATCACAAAATTTTTTTAAATTTTTATTTTCAAATTCTCTAACATGATCACTTTGGATACTTGTGATTTGAAAATCTTTTTCGTTTTGAACTCTTCGACGCAGTTTTGCAAATGAGGTAAATGCTTCATCCTTATGAGTTAGGAAAAGCACCCAAGTGTATCTTGAGAAGTCATCAATAATAACAAATGCATATCTCTTGCCTCCAAGGCTTCGAGTTATTGTTGGACCAAATAAATTCATGTACAATAGTTGTAAGGGCTTAGAAATTGAAATCTCATTTTTAGAATGAAATTTTTTTTTAACTTGTTTGTCTTGCTGACATGCATCACATACTTTATCTTTTTTAAATTTAATTTGGGGTAACCCAATTACCATTTTTTTTTAAAGTTTAAAAATCAAGTTCATGTGTGCATATCCAAGCCTTCTATGCCACAACCAACTATTATCACTCAAGGCGGCTAAGCACTTGGTGTCATTTTTAGAAAGGTCATTAAGATTGAATGTATAAATATTTTCATGCCTTTGACATTCAAAAATAACTTTGTTATTAGTTGAATCTTCAATAATACACTTAGCATGATCAAAGAAAACCTTGTAACCTTTGTCACAAAGTTAGCTTATGCTAAGAAGGTTATGTTTCAAACTATCAACAAGTAAAATATTTTTACTAGAAGATGAAGGAATTTTATCGATATAACCGATTCTTATGATTTTTCCTTTGCTACTGTCTCTGAATGCAACAAATCTACCATCTTTTGATTTGAGGGATGCAAACATTAATTTGCCGCCTGTCATGTGTCTTGAGTAAGTGCTATCAAGGTACCACATTCTCTCTTTGAATGAACTTGAAACATACATGCAAGGAGAATTAATTTTTGATTTTTGGTACCCAAATTTTCTTGAGTCCTTTGGAGTTAGTTCCTTAAGGTTATGTTCCCTTAGGAACGCAAACCTTCTTGATAGAAAATTAGAAAAAAAATTTGTGGACAATGTATGACAGTGTCCATATTCATAGCAGTTAAAGCAAGTTGCATTTATATGATTAGAGGATACTTTGACAAAAATATTACTTAAGAATTTTTGTTTCTTCTTTGGTTTATACTCAATCCCGACTTTATTGAAAATACATTTTTACATATCGAGATGTTTGTCTAAGTTTTTCTTTTCAAAAGTAAACTTATAAACCGTTTTGATAAGGTCTTCAACATTTTCAATTAAAACCTTGTTTTCATCTTTCAAAATATAAACTTGTTTTGATAAAGTAAGTTTTTTATTTTTTAAGATTTTAATTTCACATAATGAGAAAAAAATTAACTTTTTTTAAAATAGAGTTCTTGGCACCCATTTTTCTCAATTTATCGTGCAAATCTTTAAATGCACTTTGTAATTCATCTAAGGAGAAAGAGTCACGAGTTACCTCGTCATCTTCCTTAGCCATGAGGCATAGATTTACAACCTCATTTTTTTTTCTTTCATCTTTAGAGCTGCTGTCATCGCTTTTACCCAATGCGGCTATCATAGCCTTCTTAAAGTTTTTTTTGAACAGCTTCTTGAGTTGAGGGCATTCGACCTTGATATGTCTGGACTTTTTGCATTTATAGCAAATGGTATCAAAGCGAGGTCTCAAGTTCGATTCTCCTGGATGGCATGCTGCTTGCGGGCAGTGTTGGGGGGGATTGTTGGCCTGAGTTTAGGCTAACATCCTACTGTGGCGGGGGTCTGGGTTTAAGGCAAGTCATAGTTGACTTATGGTGCTTGGCGCTGCACCCTTTAAAGAAATAAAGTTGCGCCTTCACCACTACCTGTGTGTTTTGGTGAGATGATAAGCACTTAATCCAACAAGTGTAATAGCTGACTAAACTGAAGGGATCACGTCTAAATCTAACAAGAAGTTTCTGAGCCAAACGACCTCCTTGGCTGCTTCAGAAGTTGCCACGTACTCAGCCTCCACGGTAAAATCAGCAATGCATGCCGTAACAAAATAGATGACGACCATGACAAACATTAAGAAAAAGATAGTAGCCGTAACATTTATATAACCTCAAAAGCATGCAAATATGAGGGTATATAGAATAGAGACCGTAACCCACTAGATTTAGGCTAAATCTATCATCCTTTACCCAATATAAGGATAGATAGAGGTATGGAAATGAAAAATATTAAAGAGAATAACAAAATGATGTACAAACTTAAAATAAACATATAACAGAGAGGTTCAAAAATGGTTTTAGTACTTCTGGCCTTAAAATAATGTCACGGCTATAACATTAAAATAGGAGCAATGCCACATTGTAATTGATGGACAATTTAGGCTAAATCTATTATAATTGAACCCACTGATAGACAATTTCAATTCCCTTCTAGATATTCAAACTTTTTTAAGGAGAGTGATGTACTAATGAAAATTTATAAATGTACACACTTTTAAATTATTTACACATAAAAGTATAAAATTTAATACATAATGTATAAATGTATAAGTACTTTATACATTATAGGTTCTATTAGCCAAAAAAAAAGCGTGCATTTAATATCTCCCCTCCGAAATCCAATTTCTATTCTTTAAGTCTATTTATCCCATTTAGGGCATGATTGACAGATAACTTAAAAGTTGATTTTTTTGTTTTATTTTTTTAACTAAAAAGTTAAATTGAGTTCAAAGTAAATTATTTGGTAATTAACTCTTAAAGTAGCTTTTTGAAAATTAGTTGATTTGATAAAAAAATTATTTTTTTGCTTATTGTTCAATTGAATAGTATTATCCTTCTATATAATTGATTATAATGATTATATATACTTGTTATGGGAAGTAAATAAAATATTAAGAAGAAGTGTTATTATTTTTTATAATAGAGTGGGAGTTTGAATAAATTATTTTAGCAACTAATGTTTCGATTTAATATTTTAGTTTTTTAACTTTTTACTTTTTTGCATGTTTTTTTTGTGCTTTTAGCTAAAAAGGAAAAAAAAAACTTAAATTTCCATTAGTTTGCAATCCAGAATGCACAAGCTCCTGCCTTTTTTCAATTAATATTTGATAAACTTTAGATTTTTTATCTTGTTTGATTTTTTGTATTTTTCTATGTAAGAATTTATGTATTTATATATTTTTTGATTAAACAACAGAATAAATATATAAAAACATATTTTACTTATTGATATAGACATTTATTTTAATTTATATTATGCCAATAACAGATCAATTGCAAATTGACCTCATCTATAAAAATTTCTGATATCACCATGCAATCACAATAATTAGCCATCGTTTGGCTTGATAAAAGCTTGACCGAATGGAATGAAGAAAACTCATCATTGTGATTTAATTCTTCATGATCCAAGATTGAATTCTTATAACAAATAATTAATCATCTTCGTGATTTGGCTTGGTCACAGGTTTTCGACTATCTTTGGATTGTTTTTGTTTTTAATTACATAGAATTAAAAAAAATTTAAACATAAAATTAAAAAATAATTATTTTTACATTGATCCTATACGTCCGAAGAGTTCACAATTAATTTAACATAATCAACTCTCGTAATTAAAAATAATACTTTAATAATTATTATTTAAACTGTGCAATTAAACATGCAAAATAAATAATGACCATTAAAAGTCGGGATTAGATTGCCTACAAAATCGAGTTAGCACAATCTCTATCCGAACTCATACTAAAATCATACATAATCAAATACGGCTCTGACACTAATTGTTAGGACAATCTGTTAAGATCCTAAGATTATATTTATAATTTTAATTAAAAAAATATCCAGAATGGCAAATGCCAAAACAGTCTGCAGATTAAAATTTTTGATATCGAACAATCAAAATAAAATTTGATAAATACTCTCAAAATTAATTTTAAGATTATACATTTCGAAATCTGGTTGAATGATTTCAATTATTACAACAATTTTCAATCAACAATTCGCTGTGATTTTTTACTTGTAATCAAATCTTCGACGGAAGCCTTCTGCTGTGTTCCCGAATGCGTCAACACGAATAAAGTGTGAGCTCTGATTTATCGTGTTCTTTAAAACCTTCTCGATTTAGTTTAGAATTTTTAAAGAACGTGGAAACTCTAGCCACGTAATCACTGATTGAATAGGTTACAACAGATACCTATAATTAGAAACTCTAGTCAATTAATTCTCACGTAAGATTTTATAACAGCATATAAATAGGTTACAACAGAGATCTGTTGAGTAAATATAAATTTGGCTTCCAATATAATTTATGAAAATTCACCTCAATCCAGAAATAATTTCATAAAAATATTAATTATAATTTATTCAACTAAAAATTTATAATTGCACTCCCAGTCATATTCTCAAAAATGAATATTCGAGTTTTTGTTATTAAATGCTTATTTATTCTCCCCAATTTTGGACACCCGCCGATTAAATTAAATTACTGACAATTATATTTAATCAGATTCTTAAAAAAAAGTTCTTAAGATTTTCTGCTTAACTTATTTGACTATCGAAAAATTAAATCCACTTGCAGGGTTTAACTCGATCAAAATTTATAAACTTCCTTAAGGAGGTGTCGTTAATTCTAATATTTTAAAACGTAAATTTCTTCAATAATTAATATTCACCATATAATCAAATATCATTATCCAATTCAATGGGATTATAAACCCATAAAAGATATAACCATTTAATGAATCAAAATAACAACTATTAAATATACGTAAATAATTAATTATTTCATAATTAAGAATATATGTATTCCTAATAACCATGGGATGCGAATTAATTTATATAGTTAGTATAAAATTAATTACCCCAGTGTGGTTCTGTTCAATAGACCAAAAGTGTACTAGCATAATGAGTCGAAACAACAGTCGACGCTATTATCTGTTTTCCATAATCAAGATAGATTTACTAAAACTCTGTACTACAGTCATATTGATAGTTTATCCAATTTTATCTAAACTATGAACTAAAAATTTATATTTTACAAGAATCTTTAATTTGATTTTTTGTATGCAAGGCAAACTCTACACACCATATTAAATACTACGTAGAATAAAAAACATCTATACACGATATCAAATAAATAATGAAATACATATATTACTAATTAAGATTCTCATAAAATAAAAAAATTAATTTTATTAAAAAATAAAATAAAATACTAAAATAAAAAATTATACCTTTTAACATACAACCCTAACAGCTTTCTCAAACTTTCACAAGAGAAAACTACCATTATAAACTAGATTAAACAAATGGTGATTTTTGAAATTAGCAATTTGTAGCAGTGCTATGCGGTAGTTGGATCTTACTCTATTTCAACCCTTGGGAGATTTTCTTTTTATTACCATATAAAGCCCATCTTTCAGCGCCCATAGCTCTGCCTCAATGGCTATAACCTTACCCATCCATCGCTGGAATCCTTTTATCCAAACACCATTGTGATCTCTAATCTTATAAGCTGAGTTACTAGAGAAAATCCCATCACTTTCTGCGAATGATTTCATAATTATTTTCGTATAGGAGGAGACTAGCTGCTGATCTATTTTATTTTTAATAGATTGTTTTTAAGTGTACTTGTTTATACTAAAAAAATATTTCATGGCTAAGATGTTATTTTTTATTTAAATATTCTGTCAATTTTTACAAGGTATGGTAAAAGATAATTTTATTATATAAAATGTCTGCGTAAAATACTTTGAAGTATAATAAATGGCACTACATGAGAAGAGCACTTTGAAGTATAATAGGTGGCACCACATAAGAAGATGAGAAGAGGATGACAGTTACTTTAAGAACACTTGACATTGTAGAAATAAATTTTGTTTAGAAGAAACACTTGGTGTAATATAAAATGTTCTTCAAACATCTTAAAGAAAAAGAGTTTAATATTTACCAAAAAACTGTAGGTGAGTGGTAAGTATGATTGTTCTATTATCACGAAGATTAATAAAATCTCTTTTTATTACTCTTTGATATTTATTTTCTTGTCAATTTTTTGGTTCGTTTGATCATTTTTATATCAATAAAATACTAAAACACGACATCGAACCATAACATAATTAGCTGATATAACTTTATGTTGATCTGAACAGAAAATTTAATTATTAGGCTAACAATTTTTGGTGTGCCTGGTAAAACTTCTCGTTAAGTTTAAAGAAAAAAATAACACAAATAAAATGATAAAAATAAAAATATAAGTAGTGATCGATCAATACCATAATAATTGAAACAAAAAATAAGTCAAAATAGTGGCTAAAAACATCCTTTCTTCAAAATTAAACCAAGTAAATGGTTTGACAAAAAAAAGTGTGCCTATTATTTTATTAACACCACAAGTATGTGATGCAAAATTGGGACAAAACGTTGACCTATAATATACTTTCAACATCAATCATTGAAAGTAACACAGTGCCCATATCGATTGAATTTTAAAGTGTCAAAATAATTATTTTTTCCTATTAATATAAACTGAAAATTTTTATTTTAATAACAGTATTATTAAATTTTTAACTTTCAGATTCATCTAATCATAACCAGATGAAGAATATTAAAAAAAATAAGAAGAAACAAAAGAAATCAAAATAATTCAAAACTGTGCAAAATTAACCAAAACAGGAAAAAACCATAAGCATAAGATAGGCATTTTATTAACAATATATTTTATTTATCGTAGCGTGTAGACATTACATTCACTCCCAGTGTCCCACACTAGTAACATCTCACACTACTCTTACATAAAGTAGATAAACTAAAGCAAGATTCCATTCTTCCTCCACCCACTTCTCAAATTTTTATTGGCAGAACTTTGTAGATTCAATCCACCTGCAATGTAAAATAAACAAAACTATATGGAGTTAATTAAGCTACTTTCGTTTCTATTGCTTGAGTAGCAGCATATGGGTAATCATAGGCCTCCAATTTTAAGAAAAATTGTTTTTACCAATTTTTTCTGTCTAACATTTGAGTCACACATTTATATAAATTTTGCATGAGAAGTGATTATACTCGTACAAATACGTGATCAACACAAATATATGCCCTAAATTCATTTGAAACATTACTGAAGTTGACAGAAGAACTACTTTAAACCACGATTACTCACCCTCAAATACTTCTTAAGATCTTATTTTATAAGTTGGAGATATACTCAAAATAATAATAATTTAAATAGTTAATTTTATAGATACTATTTTTTGTGTAAATATAATTTTTTTTTGCAAGACTCATAAAACCATAGTTGTCATTAATAAAAAGTTAAAGATTTTTTTATGAAAAAAAAAAAGAGTATTTGAATTTCAAGACTATTGATTTTTTTTTTTACTTCTTTTTTCTTTTTAAGGAGAAACCAAATATACACCCCCAAACTACCTTTTTAAAATGAATATAAAATTCTAAAATTAAAGAGTTAAATCCACTCTATTTTTTAAAAAATGTACTGATATTTTGGACATTACACATTACACTTTAAAACTAAGAAATAAAAACATATCGATTTAACAAAAAACTTAAAAAAATATATCTTAAACAATTTATCCCAACAAATAAAAATGTGCATGCTTTGCCGCGGTGCAAATTGAATAAAAATTTATTAATTAAATTATTTATCACGGTATAAAAAGTTTTAATCCATCGCTGAAGTACCCACTTTATAAAACCGATGGAATAACTAATTTTTTAAGCAATTTTATAATGGCAAATTTGGCAAATTTTTAATTTAAAAATTAAATAAATAATTGAAATTTTAAAATTATTAGAGTTTTCGGGGAAATATTGATTATTGTGTTGAATTTATTATTTAATTAAAAATAACATTAAATATTTTATGTGTTCAGGAAATATTGAACAATGAACATTATTTAATTAAAAATAACATTAAACATTTTATGTGTTTAATTAAATAATAAATTTAAAACAAAGAGTTCTCCTAAACAAACAATTCTCTTAAGAACTTGGTAGCTCAAATTTTATCCTATTTCTTAATGATTAGATCTCTAATTTGGCGTTGAACTTATTTGAGAATAAAACTAATTTGAGTATTAAATATCATATGCGGTACAAGAAGATATTAGGCAAATATGAGAAATTATAATAGATAGTTCAAATCAGCTCACACATTGTTTTTTCTTTTTGTTAACCGCTCAACCCGTTGCTCTTCCTTTTTTAATTTGTTTATATCAGTGCAGAACGGGCAGGTGCGGAATGATTGGATGGATTTTGAACAACCCTACCAACAAATTGATTTTTCCTCTCTCTCAAAAATTGTTATTTTTAAAAAATAAATTAAAATTTTTAAACATATCAAATAAGAACAAACAGTTCAAATTATCGTTCTCAGCCAATCTCGAATCCACAAGAATTAAAATCTTGAAGACAGCTTTCCCTGTATTAACTGTTGGAATCTGTGAATTTCATTGGCCATGAAAATCCAGATTTCAATAGAAGATTCAATTACAATTGGATTGGCCAGTTCAATTGCAATTGAAGTCTGGAAACCAACA
>JAOTRH010285271.1:0-38806 GCA_034768845.1 Heliamphora exappendiculata | reverse complement strand
TCATTCTTAAGAAAACTGCGATTGCAGGACTCGGTTTGCAAGTTCTATTCATGTTGTTTCTGTTATTTTATTTTCCTATAATTTCATATTATTGTAATTGTTGAGAGTTAATAAAGATGTATTTTTTGAATCACCGAGTATGTATATATTTATGGCGTTAAATTATCTTCCAACAGTTTCACATTTCGATTTCTGTTTCTATTTCTCAATTTCTCAACTATGGGTTGAACTCCTCTACTATTACTTCGTACTTTTGTGTAATTTCCTTATGCATATATATCTTTTGCCCAGGTGCTATAAATGCTAATAGTTATATACACGAGTTTATATGATTTATAGATATTTACAAGATAAAAAAAAATATATAGGACAATTATAAGACCAGTAATTTTATATAGAATCGAATGTTGAGTTGTTAAGAAAGATTATATAAATAAGATAATTGTTGCGAAAATGAGAAAGTTAAGCTGAATGTGTGGTAAGACTAAAAAAATAAAATTAAGAATGAAAAAAATTCGTAGAATGGTAAGAATCGCACTAATTGATGATAAATTGTAAAAAAATAGATTAAGGTGGTTTGAAAACATACAACGTAGATCAGTTAATGCAGGACAACAGTAGCAAAAAAAATGACAAGAATATGAATAATAAAAATACTAAGAGAAATGGTAGATTTAAATTGACATGTGATACTGTATTTAAAAAAATATATGAACATATTAAAATTTGTTGAAAATATAACATTTAATTCATCAAAATGGTGCAAAAAAATTCAAGTAGTCGATCCCAATTAATTATGACAAATATTTTATTTGATTTAGTTTGATTGATTTATACACGATCTTCTCTTTTTGGCATGATTTTAGTTTGTAATTAGAACTTCAATCAATTATGTTCTTCTTCATATGATATTTGATGTCATGGTGTTTATTAATTAAAATTGAATTCTTTATATATATACACACACAAGCTCTTTTCTTTTTAGCATGAGTTTAGTTTTTTTTTTTTTTAATTATCACACCAATTGATTCCGTTTATTTTTTAGAGCAATTCTAACACACAATCTAAATCTCAAATTTAGAGTAAAAATTTACTTCAACCAATTCTCTAAGCCTACTCTATTTTTTTTTTTTTGGTAATTAGCCTACTCTATTTTAGAGAATGGCCATTTGGTTTTTTACATTTAGAGTGTCAAAAGTTTTAAAGAATGATTCTTCAAATATAAAGAATGAATATTTTATTCATTAAAAGAGTAAATTTTATATTTTTTATTGAAAAAATATTCACAATAACTTTAAAAAGAGTCCACTAGCGAATATATTTTAATAAATCTAATAAAAAATAATTTCCATTTTGGAGAAAATGAAAAAACTATTTGAAAAAACTATTTTGATAATTACCCCCAAATAAACTATTTGAGCTATAAAGAGAAATGAATTGTGGTTTAAAAAATAGAGATAAAAATAAAACAATGTAATTAGAGTTGGTATGGGTAGTATAATTCTCTATAATCACTTTTTTTTTAAATACTATTTTAATCATCTTAAATAGAGCATTGAATTGGAGTTGTTCTTACAACGTTTGATGTCAGAATGTTAAATAATTGAAAATTAAAATCATTTAACTATCCAATTGATAAAATTAAAAATTCATACATTTAGTGAACATCCAAATCAATAGTTTAGGGATTTTTTTTCTTTTATTTTAAACTTGCTAAGAGTACTAGTTTAAATCGTTAAGATAAAAAGCAACTCTGAAGTTTTAAATTTATTCCTTAGTGCTTAATATCTACTTTATGTAACAATAGTTATCTTTTTATATATGGTTCTTTTTTGTTTTTAGAAAAAAAAGATAACTTTAACTCAAATAAAAATATTTTTTAGATTTATCTCATTTCGAAAAACCTAAAAATAAAAAAAATAAAAAAATAAAAAGAGTCATATAAGACTGAAAAAAGGTCACTTTAAGGCTTTTTATAAAACTCTTTTTTTTTTCTTTAAGGGAAGTTCCCAGGGTTTGAACCCTCAGTAAGTGGGGCAAAAGCCAACCCTAGCCAACGAAATTGGGTGACCACTAAAACACTTTTTTTCTTGAGTAATTTTTTTTAATTTTAGCCAAAACAACTACACTTTTATGTCATTTTATTTAAGGGTGACGACTTGATGAATGTGGGGTTAAGTGACTCCACTAAATTTTTTAATATTACTATAGTGTGTATATATTTTTTAAAATATTTGACCCCATCAAAAATTATATTTGACCCCGAAAGTGCAAAAATATTTTTATGTTTTTCTTAATCAAACCAATTAAAAAATTATTTTTATTACGTTTTTTATCAATTTATGTCGTAGAATGCAAAAAGTAAAGAATCAAACATCTAAACTCAACACATGAGATTTTTTACGAGAAAAATCCAACTTGTATAAAAAATCACGAGACTAATCATAGTTCAGGTAAATCAAGCACTAACTAATTGAACAGTTACAAGATACTCACTTACATATTTTGATCGAATTCTCAATCTAAACGCCTTAAGTTATCTTGCCAAATTTACGTACACTGTTCCCCGTTTGATCACCGCAGCAACGAATCGTCGAAGCTGTCACTCCGAGAGAATCCTTCGTTGAAACTTAGAGCATCGTCTAAGATTGATAAGTCACGAACAATCTTCGAATATTGGAGAACGATAAACGCTTCTGATTAATTTTGGAGCTTTGAGATATGAAGTTCATAACATAATTTTGTACTTGGTCTATGGTCCTTTAGTTCGAGCGGTCATATGCCAGATTGTGTTCTTCTTGCGCAATTCTGCTTCATTGGCTTGTACCTTCAGCTTATTATGTTGTACTTCAGTCTTATAGCTTGAATAAAATTATGATTCAAAGACTCTTAACCTTTTTAAGATTCCTAACTCATTTAAGACTCGCAAATTAATTAAGAGATTCTAAAAAATCCAAACAAATTAGAAATCTAGTTAACCAATCACAAGAAGCCTGAACACATTATGAGTTTTATACTTATAATACAACTTAAATTGCCATAAAGTATATAAAAATTAAAATCTTACAAAATAATAATTAATTTTCTAGCAATCTCCCCCTTGGCAATTCCAAATAAATACAAAACTCCTGATTACACAAGACACTTCTTCAATATGTAATCTCCCAAGAGAAATCTTCAAATCTTGAAAGTCCAGAAGTCATCTATGCTTTTCTTTTCTTGATTGTCTTCTTCACTAAGTCCTCTAACTCCCCAAAGATCTTCATCGATTCCCATTACATTTTGCGCAAACCAATGAGATTCTTCATCGATATCAGTTTCTAACTCGAAGAGTTATGGTAGTGATACCCCATTAAACGGGTCTTCATAATTGTATGGTAGGAGAGGGCCCCAAGGTTCCCACGGGCCTCCATGGTCATATGGTTCTTCGAAATCGAGTGACATTTTGGCACATCCTCTCCTTTGGCATATTGTATATTCACGAACTTTAGCTCTATTTCTTCCAATTTCCCCATGTCATTCTCTTCTTGGTACTCCACTTTGAGAGAACATAAGAATGGTCCCTCGGATAGAGGTGTTCTTGATTTTGACTCATGAAGAGGAAGGATGTATATGGAAGGGTTAAAAATAGAACTTGTAGTTCCTAAAAAATTCACTTAGGGTGAATTCTCCTTTTTCTCTTTCTACTCCTTGGTCTCCTCACCGGCTAGTGGATCTTCTTCCTGCTTACTCTCTCTATCAACCTCCTTTTCCTTTGAGGATTCTCTTATTTCTGATACTATATTTCCTGTCTTTTCTGTTCTAAAAATGGGGTTGGCTTCCACATACCAAGCTACCCCTTGATGGCCATGCCGTATCATTGCTCAAAATAGTTGGGACATTCCAATTGATGTCGATTCCAACTTCCTCCAACTCACCCAACACCTCAAGACGGGCCAAATCCTCCTACAAGCGTCTAATTTCTTAATCTTCTTCCTCATGGACGATAAAGATTGGGAAGTTATCGAAACCATCATCTATCAGTTTGATCAGCGACACATCTTGATTGGACGGCAAATCTGTAATAGGCTTTGATTCTGTCACGGGGATTATGAACTTCATGGGATCAAAACCTTCCGCCCCTCCATCAATAACATTCACATTCTGTGGAGCTGTGTGATTTGGTAAGGGATTGGTGGTTATAATCGGCTTTTGAGCGGTAGTAAGCAGGGGAATCACCTTGTTATCTATCAGATCATGGATTTCATGTCAAACCCTCATGCAATTGTTGGTTAAATAACCATACTCTCTGTGGAAGGCACAGTACTGGGTTGAATTATATCAAGGTGGCAAAGGATTTGGTGGTGGAGTCGGCTCTAAAGATTTGAAAAGGCCTTTCTCAAAAAGACTACTAAGGGCAGTGGAAAGCAAGACTCCTATAGGAGTGAATGTTCTTCTTGAAGTTCTTTGCTGACTAGATTGTTCGAATTTTGAGTTTAGGATGTTTACTTTGAAAACCTGATTATTGGAAATGTCGGTGAAGTTATTATTGACTCGATTAGGGTTATTAGTGAATGGTTTTCTTACCCTTCGACTTGATCTTATTCTTTCCATTACCCCTAATTAAATGGAACTTTCAGCATTAACTCCCCCATCAAGAAACTGTTCAAATGTGATCGAATGATATATTAGCATCTTTAAGGCCTTAGTCCTCCATTCGTTGGATTGAGTCTCGTTCTCGATAGATAAACTCAACAAATCATTGACTCGAGCTTGAAGTTGCTGACATTAAGCTTGGTTTTGCATTTGCTGGGCCTGTAAGAGTTGGATTTGTGTCTAGATTTGAGTCTGAATACTGGCCTGGTTGTTCACAACTGTACTGATCCCACCTAATGTTCGCCGTATGGCCATAATTTCCATCATCATATCAGCCATGATCAATTCCAGGTCTGCCATCGGGAATACAGAATCTAACTATTCTACCCTTCTAATCCTTTCTCTTGAAGATCGGGCTCAAGTATGAATAGATTCTTCTCTACACAAAGCTATTATCCCGGGTCTTTGAATTGAAAGGACTCACATAAACTGAAAGACTCATTAGTTGGGCCTAAATTCAAAACAACTCACTCTTGATGATGGATCAGGAGGATGAAGACTAGTCTTAATCGAGATGCTAACTATACAAACAAAAGCATCCATAAAAGAAAAATACATGACCCTAAAAAATTTATTGATCCTAAAAGAAAGAGTTCTAAGAAACTATATGCACATGAAAAGGCTGGTAGGTCTTCACTTAGTATACCTTCTGAATAGAGTCAAGAATATACCTCACGATGCTAGAAATGGTGTAAGACATAGTCAAATGGTACATAATAACTCTTTTTGCCACATCTGTGGAAGCATGTGGCCAGAAAGCTTGTTGTCTTCCCCGATATAGCCCTGAGACAGTAAACTGGCCGAGTTATTGGGTAAGTGGAGTGGGATTTTGAAAACCAAGCACACAAATATGCAAATGCAAATGTGAATACTGATAAAAAGTTTACAACAAAAACCATTGACATTTATGTTAACCCAATGGCTTTTTATTTTGATTTTGACGATTTTCATAATTCATTTTTTAAGAATAAATAGCTTTAAAAGAATAATATATTTATATTTCTAAAATAAAAGTATTAACACATTTAGAACAATTAACGTTGACACCCTTAGCCAAAAGAAATGACTTAATTCTCAAAAAGATTAAAACAATTACATATTCTTAATTAAGAATATTCTGTATTAAACTATATTAAAAAATAAGTCAAACACTTTTAAGCCAAAGTATACTTGAATCACATCAACTGTGTCAACATCTATTGATCAAATGGTTTGACACCCTAACAGTATCATGAAGTTATTTTTCAGGTATCAAAGTTAGTGTCGACACAAAAGTGCTTCACTTTTGGTATCCAAAATTTTAAGTCAACACAAGTGGAAAACGCGTCGACACAAAAGAACCAAGGCCACCTGCATTATTTGATGTGTTGACACCAAATGAAGATGAGTCGACACAAAAGTTCCGAGCCAGCTTGAAGAATTTGTGGTGTCGACACTAGAGACCTCAAGTGTCGACACAAATATACCAAGGATTCTTGCAGAATTTAGTGTCGACACTAAAGAAGACATGAGTCGACACAAAGCGCATTCGGATGGTAAAGTTTCAAACGAGTCGACACCAAATTCAAATGTGTCGACACCATGATATTGGTAAAGTAGAGTGCAGAAATTATGTCGACCCCTCAACAAATTTGTGTCGACCCAACCACTTAAAGATTCCTTCCCTAGACATTGTGTCGACACCAAAGGCATTTGTGTCAACACCTATGACAAAAATTTAAACTCGCGGCAGATCTCATCAGTTGGATTTTTGACATTTATTACTCCCACCTACCTCCAACAGTCATGAATGCACAAGAGCTTATATAAGGCATAACTTCTCAGCATTTACTCTAACTTGAGACATACATTAATTGTTCTATTGCTTGAATCAAACTCAGAATTCTCAAGCCCTCATTTATTGTTGAATCTCTAGCTCTTGTTCCTTATCTTTCTTTACCTTCTCATTTATTGTAAATCTTTTCTGTAAAGAGAGTGAGTGTTTCTCATTCATACACTTCATTTATTTTATTCAAGGGTGAGTCACCATTTATTCTTTGAGTGAGTAAGTAAATCTAATTAAAGAAGAGTTCAAGAGGGATTAGAAGAAAACAAGAGCTTATTTTCATAGTATCTTTTTGAAACTGTTTTAGGCTTGTGAATGTGCTCGTAAATATTTGGTTTACTCAAGCAAAGTCTTGAAGTTGAATGTGCCCGTAAATATTTGGTTTACTCAAGCAAAGTCTTGAAGTTGTAAAGGCTTGGAATGCGCCCGTGAAGTATTCTAGATAGTGAAAATACTTAAGGGAGAATTTGAGGAGTGGACGTAGACTTGGAAGAAGCCGAACCACTACAAATCTTTGGTGTTCTGTTCTATCTCTCTATCTCTAACCTATTTACTAGTTGCATTGCTTTAATCTTTGATTAAATTGCCATTTTTGATTGCGTTATTGAAATATTTTCAAAAAGATTTTTAAAATAATTATATTTTTTAAAGACCGAATTCACCTCCCCCCCCCCTCTTGGGTTGTCTAGAACTAACAATTGGTATCAGAGCTTAGGCTCTTATTTTTTACTTAACAGTCTAAGATTTTAAATAGAAACTACTAGCATCGGACCTACCCAATCCAAAGGTCAGTTGGCCAATAGACCTCCCTTATTCAATGGAACAAACTATAATTATTGGAAGGTTAGAATGAGAATCTACATTCAAGCCGTAAACTATGACCTTTAGCGAGTTATCATAAATAGACCCAAAAGACTTACCAAAACCGTTGAAGGGGCTACTATCCCTAAACTAGAGGCTGAATGGTCTGAAACCGACATTAGGGAGATAAAAAAATGCTAAAGTTATATATCTCCTATATTGCTCACTTGATCCAAATGAGTTTAATGGAATCTCTACATGTGACACCGCAAAAGAAATATAAAATAGATTCAAAGTTACTCATGTGGGTACAAATCAAGTGAAAAAATTAAAAATCAGTCTGCTTGTGCATAACTATGAATTATTCAAAATGAAGCATGATGAAACAATTTTTGATATGTTTACTCGCTTCACTAATATTATTAACGAACTGAAATCTCTTGGCAAGATTTACATTAATGTAGAAATGGTAAAAAAAATTCTGAGGTGTACGCCAAAGAGTTGGAAAGCTAAGGTTAAGGAACCGTAAAGAATTGCATGATGGGGTTGGTATTCTCCCGCGGTGGAAGACCGTAAAAGAGTACGTGTGAGTGTGGTAAACATGATAGGTCATGGTAACCTAGTCAGTGTGGCTTGTTTGTATGATAGTTGAACCATATGGGTTGTGTCCCCTATGTTATTGTTCTTGATAGACCAGGGAGTTGGTGTTGAGATGTAATAACTCAGTTGAGGATCGTTCACCGTTGTGTGCGTATGATTGTGCTTCTAGCTCATGGCAGAGCGGGAATTTTATCGGAGCAGTGCGGCTATGATAGGCGTATGGCGGGTTTGCAGTAAACTTTTTGTGAGTCTGGTTTGGGTTCTCATTGAGAACTTGGAACTGCGAGTTCTTGGAGTCAAGAAGTGGTTGTCGACTGTGGTAAGTGTTGTGCTTCGGCATAACTATTGTTTGTATGGATGGTAGTCCCAAGACTATGATAAAGTATGAATCAAGAAGGATATAATGTTTGGGAAGCCTCAGTTGGCGTGGCCTGTTTGGACCGACGCAACTACTTGATATGGAACGGAAGGGCCATGATGAGTTTAGTGAGGAAATTGCTAAGTGTAAAAATTAAGTTTTGGTTGGTGTCTTGGGTTCGACTATTCTGCTATTGTGGATTTGTGGAATTGATGTATGTGTTTTGCGTTGGAGTTGATGCTATGCTATATGTCAGTCGACCTGTTCGCTTGGCCGGATCACGAGAATCATGTTTGATTTGAGGTTGATCTGTACCCTTGGTATTAGTGATCTGATGGTAAGACGTTGAGATGTGTAGTGACGTGCTATTTCACGAACGGACAATATGGTTGTGTTTGTCTAGGTTTTGGATACCTATGCAATCTCCTATCTGCGTGACATGTTCGACCAAGTGACTCGTTGGGGTCAGGTGACTGCGTGAGTTTTGATACTGGATTAGTTTTCGGTTGTGTGAAACCTTATCTGGGACAATGGCGTGCCATCTAATGTTTCTCTTGGGTGAGAATTGGGGTTCGTAATAGAAGTTCGAGTAGAGGGTGAAGATTTGAGGGTTTACTGAGATGCATTCTTTTGTTTCCAGGTGAGTTAGGTGAGCTCTCTCTAATGAACTTCTCTCTGGAATTGGGTGTTGTGTTGTTGCTCGTGGATCGGTGTCATGACAGCTTCAGTAATGGAGATGTTGGCATCTGTAAGGTGATGATTTGGTATCAAAGTCAGTGCAGTTTGTGCGTGGGGTGTGTGACTTCTTGTGACCGATGTCGTAGTTTGACGTCGTGTGTTTGGACTTGTAGAGATAGTCCTTGGTGTGTATTGTGTGAGGTGTAATTGAACCAGTATGTGGCACTGAAGACGAGGGTGATAGTCTCTGTGTTCGAGCATAGAGTATGTTTGAGATCAAGTACTGTGGTGAATTGGTCTCTTGCTTTGCGTTTGTCACTGGAGTAGTTGTGTTCGGTGAGAGTTATGGTTCGACATTTGTTGGTATGAGTTGGATCTTGATCCGGTGTTTCAGGGATGTTTCCTAGATGATAGTGATGTCAGTGGGACTTTCCCGTGCGCGCAGATTGTGTGAGGGTTGCTTTTTCTTGTTGTGTTTACCTCGTGTGACGACAGGTTTGGGATTTCAGTTGCTGAGGCATTTCTGCTATTGTACAGTGTTTTTGGGTTTGCATCAAAGGTTGTTGATGGTTGCGGGACAAATATTGGTTTGAGTTTCAGTGTTAAATTTTGGGGGCAAAATTCATTTAAGAGGGGGAGAGTTGTGAAACCTTGACCTATTTTATTTTTCGAATAATTTCAGCATTGGCGGAGTTAGAGTTAATCTTTGACCTCGGGTGTTGGGGTTTGTGCTTCTTCACAGTAGAACAACAGGTGCGTATGAGTTTTACGCTTGTTCGGGTTCCGTTGAGGCTTGTTTAGTTTGGTTTAAGGCTAGAAAACCAGTTTTACGTAGAAAAACACACTGCCATGAGGTTCGGTCGACTGGAGGGGTTGGCCTAGTCGACTGGATCGAGATTTTCTAGTTCGGTCGACTGAACTAGGGTGTTCGGTCGACTGGACCGTGGCGCTGGGCAATTTTCATGTTTCCAGTAGGCTGTTTAGTCGACTGGAGTGGAGGTCCAGTCGACTGAAATGAGGATTTTGGCGAATTTTGGAGTTTTTCTATAAATATCAGGCGCTGAGATATATTTTTAAAGGAGCTTTCTTCTAAGCAAGTTTTGGTTTCCTCTGCCTTTTCTGTAGATTTCTAAGGGACCGGGGCTCAGTTTTAAGCAATCCGACAGTGGATCCTCAATGTTGGTGCCAGGGACTTCGTATATATTCGGACAGATTTTCATTTCGTCGAGATTCGATTTTCGATGCTTCGAGTTTTGACTCGCCGAGGTAGGATTCTAGACCCTACTACTGTATTAGGGTGTTATATGTAATTGTGTGATTTTTCAGCGGTAAAAAATGCATGAAATGTCATATATATGTTTAAACCTTGGCTTTTCAGGTAAAAAGCATATTTTTTGCTTTTCTTGGTTTATTACATCATATGACATGTGGTTTTATGGTTTTTAATGGGTGTTCTTGAAAACGGTGGAAAATGAGGGTTTTTTATATAAATCTCAACACTCGGTGTTTTGGAAGTTTGGAGCTTGCATTTGGGGTTGAGTCCCAGTTTTTGAAACGTTTTTTTGAAAACGGAAAAAAATATTTTGAAAATATTTTGTTGATCTCCATGTTGATGGATGGATCTATATGCATGTATAATGTATATTTGCGAAAAGGCTTTGTAATTGATACTACAGTTCGATTTTTAGAAGATTATCTAGATGTACCGGGATGACAGGTATTTGGCACGAGTTGCCCTCGGTGAAAATCCAAAAACATGCGTAGTGTAGGTACCTTTGTTCTCCTTCGGGGTAGTTCCTGTAAAGAAGGTCGGTTTGGGTGCTCTTTTCCCTCGGGTTGTTGCCCGTAAAGTTATCTTTTACGTCGTGGTTGTCCGTATAGAACTTATCATTACCTAGCAGGTATTGAGTGATGCTGGAACTAGGTAATGGGTAGGAGTCTATAGTTGTTATCTCTATCCCCTTGTGATGGAGTCGATACATAGGATTTTATTTTTCTTTTTCCACGATGGTGTATTCCGTGAGGGAACGGCGTTTTGCTTACTGTTTTTTTTCAACTGTAAAATGTGTTTTACATTGTATAAATGCTTGCATATTTACTGATTTACAACTTTATTGTCTTTTTCTATTGGGCTTCGGCTCATGGTGTGGGATTTTGCTGTAAAATCTTTTTCAGGTAAGCGTAGTCTTGTAGGTTGACCTGGTGGTGCCCAGAAGTGGCTGATGACAAGACGTCTATTTTGTCTTGATAGGTAGCTTAGACCTGCTGTATATGTCTCATGTTTATTTGTAACATGTTGTAAATCGTATACTATGATTATGGATGTATACATGTTTTAATGCTTTCGAGAGAACTTTGGATTGATTGTTGTTTTTCATAGTTTTATACTACGTTTTTCGTTTTTGGGATCAACGGTTTACAAATGGAATTTTTAAATGGTTTTTACTTCACATAAACCTTTGTGCTTCGAGGTAGATTTTGGAACGGCCTAAGCTTCTTTCAAAACGAAAAGATTTTCTTATTCAAAACACGTATTTTGTTTTTAAAGGCTTAGCTTGTGAGGCTGTAACTGTAGTCTTTTGGCTACTATTTTAAATTAATAAACCCTCGGTAATATGTTGTTACAAAGGTTTTGGCCTTGTTTGGTCTTCTGGCTTTAAATTCCTTTTGTTTGGGCGATTTGGTGGTTGTTCAGTGGCTTTTCGCGTGACTCGGAGTTTGGGGGGTGACATCTCGTAGTGGGACCCCCTCATCTGCTAGGACTTCTCCTCCTCCTTCTACTCGAGATATTTCATCCATTCCTATCGATGTTGATTTTCCTCCCTCTCGACCTGGATGTTCATGGACCTTTTAGCACTCCTAGTCCATCTTCTGCTCCTCCTCCTCCCTCCTTTGCATCTGCTCCATCTGCATCCTCCTATGCTCCAATTCATGTTGATCTATCTGAATTGTGTCTTTGATTCAAGAAAAAGTCGATCAACACTTTTTGACTTAAATCAAACAGTCTCTTCTCTCTCTAATAAAGTCAAACACCTTGATAAAACCAATTGAAGCCTTCGGCAAGACGTTGAGAACGCCACTGATACTGGGAGAGCCCTATGTAAGACCATGGATGACAATATTGTCCCCATTGTCATTGTCAATTGCAATAAGACAATCCTACATCAAGTCCGGAAGGAATATGACCAAGGTATTGTGACTGTCATTCATGCCAACTCTCTGAAAATGGAAGAACACCTCCAGTAGATCAAAGAAGCTTAGGTAAAACAGTTCAAGCCCAAAGAAACAAAGGAAGAAAAGGCAACACATCTGAAACGGGAAGCAGACCTTGCATTGGCCAACCGGTATGAAGCAATGGCTCCTGCTGAGGCTAAGGATGAGCGAGCACGAGCATCAAAGGAACGAGCCTCCACCAGGAAACAAAAAGCAAAGGAGAAGAAAGATTTCAAGAAATTCATGGATGACCAGTAGTTTTTTTTTTGTTTGAAGATTACAAAAGGGAAGAGAAAGTAAAGGTCAAAGAGTGAAGAGGAGAAAGAGATAAGGGAGAAGAGAAGAGAAGAGAAGAGAAGTTAAAACAAACATTTTCTTAAGTTTTTGAAGGTGAAGATGTAACATTGTTAACATACATTTTTTAAAAGAGTGAAGGGGAGAAAGAGAGAAGGGAGAGAAGAGAAGGGGAGAAAAAGAGAAGGGAGAAGAGAAGAGAAGTTAAGACAAAAAAATTTTAAGTTTTTGAAGGTGAAGATGTAACATTGTTAACATACATTTGTTTTACCTATTTGGCTGGTTGAATTGTTTGCTTACATATTTTGGATGGATGTTTATTGTTTTTATTAATAAATGCCTATGTCATATATATATATATATATATATATGTGTGTGTGTGTGTGTGTGTGTGTGTGTGTGTGTGTGTGATTTGTTCATATGTTTATGAATAATTGTTGAATATTTTTTGTTATGAATAATTGGAAATGAGTTTTGGATAAATCACATTGCACATTTTTTTAAAAAAAACTCATAATGTTTCTTGATCTTTTATTGCAAATCATATTAAAAATGTGTGCTATCATATTGAATATATACCGAAGTTTATAATTGTATATGTTGTTTAAGGCATATCGATAAGGGGAGAACTTTTGTTGAAAAATATTTTTTAAATATTTTTTAAAACATGATAATATGGTTGTAATCGTAAAAAAATAAAAGATTGTTAGCCCAAGAGTTTTTTATTTTGATTTTGATGACTTTCATAATTTATTTTCTGAACTCTCAAAAGGATTAATGCACTTACATATTCTTAATTAAGAATATTTTGTGTTTCACTCTATTGAAAAATAAGTCAAACACTTTTAAGGCAAAGTATACTTGAATCACATCAAGTGTGTCAACACCTATTGATCAAATGGTTTGACATTCTAACAGTATCATAAAGTTATTTTTCAGGTATCAAAGTTAGTATCGACACAAACAAGTTTTGTGTCAACACAAAAGAGCCGTAACTCTCAGGACTCAAAATGAGTCGACACAAATAAGTTTTGTGTCGACACAAAAGTGCTTCACTTTTGGTATCCAAAATTTTGAGTCAACACAAATGGAAAACGTGTTGACACAAAAGAACCGAGGCCGCCTGCAGCATTTGAGGTGTCGACACCAATTGAAGATGAGTCGACATAAAAATCCCGAGCCTGCTTGAAGAATTTGTGGTGTCAACACCAGAGACCTCAAGTGTTGACACAAATATACCGAGGCTTCCTGCAGAATTTAGTGTCGACACCAAAAAAGACATAAGTCGACACAAAACGCCTCCTCTGGATGCTGAAGTTTCAAATGAGTCGACACCATATCAAATGTGTCGACACCATGATGTTGGTAAGGTGGAGTGCAGAAATTATGTCGACCCCTCAACAAATTTGTATCGACCCAACCACTTGAAGATTCCTGCCCTAGACATTTTGTGTCGACACCTGCGACGAAAATTCAAACTCGCGACAGATCTCAACGGTTGAATTTTTGGCATTTATTACTCTCACCTACCTTCAACGGTCATAAATGCACAAGAGCTTATATAAGGAGTAACTTCTCAGCATTTACTCTAACTGGAGACATACATTTACTGTTCTATTGCTTGAATCAAACTCAGAATTCTCAAGCCCTCATTTATTGGTGAATCTCAAGCTCTTGTTCCTCATCTCTCTTTACTTTTTTTTAGGTAATTAATTGTAATATAAAAGAAAAGAAAAAATGTACATATTTCCAAGAGGCATACCTTAGGTAGTTACATCACTTACCAACTTAACAAGAAAATAACATTAGTAAAATGACCCACATAGCCCCGCTTGGCAGCGGGGGCAACGGGAGAAACTATCTAACAAAGCATATTCTACGCACAACCCGCATGAATGGAAAATAGACACAAAAAGAGGGCAACCAATCCAGCAAAAGAGCTGGTCGTCCAACACCAATAGGTACAAATATCCTGCTAAAGCTCGGCTCCTCAAAAAGCTCCAAACCTCAGGCCAGAGAAGACATACTCTCCTCAGAAGTCCTGCAAAAGATCCTCTATAAGCTGAGAGAAAATCCCCAGCCAAAAAAGGCTCTGACAATCAAAATCACCAAGGACCAAAACACATGACCAAAGAACAACCGAAAGGGAGCTATCAGAGTTCGATGAGCAAGGTACCAGAGGAAGCTGGGCCCCTAGCCAGTCAAAAGAAGCAATGACAGATCAGCCCCAGAAAACTCTGGCTCAAATCCTACCAAAACAAATTACCAACCTACCATGCGCACAGGGTCGCTAAACATAAGTGGTGGAAGACCCCTACAAGTCAGCAATAAGTTATGAGTAGAACAGCCCCAAAGAATCTGGAAAAAAGGAAACCTACGCCATCCCAAAGGAAACTCTACCACCGGATCCAGACAAAGCAGACCATTAGCTAGAACCCTACTCCAAGAACCACCAAAAGATCCCCACCATAGGTACCCAGCTAGAAGTGCAGATAGATCCTCATCCAAACCAAAGCAACCTTAGCTCCTCAATAGGCAACACACTTCCCCGGAGGCAAGGGGGAAAAGGATGGGAGATAAGAAAGCTCGAGCAAGAAAGAACCAAAATGAACCTCCAATGGGAGTTACCAAGGAGTCGTCCAAAGAGACCTTATGTCACGTTCCATTTTTAAAAATGGTATTCGTGACCGGCCAGTAAGTCAAGCTCACTCGAGGCCTATTTTTCAAACCGTTTAAGAATTTTTAAAAATATTATTGAGAAAAGATTTAGGAAAAAAATAAAAATTTACAAATATACCGAGAACCAAACTAGTGTCATAAAGTATGTTAATTTTACAGGTGTAGATCTGAGTACAAAATATTTACATCTAAATATAACTAGGTACACGTGTCCTAACTAAAAACACAAAATGATACTTTCTTCTCTTCGATCGCTCGGCATTCACCTTGCCCTGAAATACCATAATATAAATTTCATTAGTACGAAGATCGTGTGAGTATACATATATCAATGTTACAGGTTTGTCATGGAATATCATCTCATCAACCTGTTTTGTTAAAACATTATTTTTCGTAAACAATTTAGAGGCACTAAACCCCAGCAAGGTTTTGTAAACAAGTTACAAGTATTGTTCCTTAGTAGGTTTTCCATAAATAGGTAACAGGAATTAAGCCCTATATACGATGATATGCTCATGGCTGTGCCAGAATTACGTAGGGAGTGATCCCACAACCATTTTCGTTAAGATATCATAACCAACAATCGCCTGGCCGTGATTCCATCCTTATACACTTCACTGTTCAACACCCCAGCGATCAGGCTAACACCATTCAAATTATCATCATATACATATTTTCAAAGTAGTCTCAACAGGATATTCATGTTTTTCTCATGACAAGAAAGTTATACAAAAAATATCATTTTATGCGAAAACACAATATTTTGCATTCGTTCAAAACATAAAACGTTATTTTATGCGAAAACACAATACTTTACATTCAAAACAAATAGGAAAATTCAAGTAACAAAGATATATGAGACTCAACTAGTTTTCGTAGGAATTTAATTCAATCAATCTCGTCCGGGCAAATCCAAACCTAGATGAACATGTAAAATATTAATTTTAGTGAATTTCTCATAATCGAGTTGGCCTATTTTTATTTTTTTATTATTTATTTCTTCTTAAGAATTCATTTGAAGTTCACTATGAAATTCTTATGTTTTAAATCTTCCTATTTTTCCAACTCTTTTATTTTATAAAATTATCATTTTAAAACTATAACTGTTACAAAAGAAAGCTAAATATTAAAACCATGTAAAACTTCAAAATTTGTTATTTTGATAACTATTTATTTTATTAAGTCTTAGAGAAATTAATTAACCAAGACCCTCAAAGTACAAATTTTAATAAACTTTATTGTATTTTAATTGATGTAAGTTTTTAAGTTATAGTTAAAAATTTAATTATAAGATTCTATTTGGAATTTTATTTCGGGTCGCTTTAAATATTGATTGCTATTTTTTTATTATTATTATTATTAATTTTTTTTAATTACAAGTTGTCATATTCTCCTTACATTTAAGAAGTTTGGTCTTCCAAACTTAACATGAATCTCTATAGGGTAGATACACATATATTATTTGTAACTAATATCTTACATAGGAGAATCTTGTACCTGTGGTGTCGTTTTCCTAATTTTGCAAATCCCCAGGTGTTAGTGCGTAAAGGTGTTCTTATTTCCCAATTCAGGATTCATTCACGTCTCGATTTCCTGATCTCCTGTGATCTGGAATTCCTAGTCCCGGGTCTTGATTTCTACCTTCATCCCTTGCTGTTACTCTGTCTTCCCTTCGAATCTTTGGACAATTCTTTTTGTAATGGTTCTCTGATCACATCTCCAACATCTATTTGTCAAATGCCAACACGCCCCAGTATGTCTGTTTCCACGAACGTCGCATGGATTAGCTTATTTCTTCTAACTATCCTCTTATCTTATTGTACCGAAATTGGATCTTTTCTTCATCCTTTCATCAAATTTCTCGATGTCCGATCCTGGCATTTTTTATTTTCAAGAATTTCTCGACTTTCTTCTTTTTTTTCTTGTTATACTAAAAGCGCTCGGTCAATTACCTTTGAATATGTCGATAATCTCATGGGTCGTATGATTCTTCGAATTTCTGGCTTTAATCCATCTTCAAATTTTCTCGCTTTTATATTTTCAGTCGAAATCATATGAGGCGCGTATTCTGCAAGATTCGTAGATTCAGCTTCGTAGTTCGCTACGGTCATTGATTCTTTTTACCTGAGTTGCTGAAACTCCGTACTCTTAGCATCAAGAAGTGATTGGGAAATGTACTTTTCTCTAAAAGCTAGTAAGAACCTTTCCCAGGTCATGTCGGGCTCTGCTTCTACCTTCATTATCCACCATCGTTGTGCTTCCTTTTCTAGTTGGTAGGCTGCAAATCTGACATTCTGCCTTTCACTACATTCTAATATTCTGAAAATTTTATTGGGGGTTGCTATCCAAGCGTTTGCCTTGAGTGGATCTAATCCACCTTCAAAGGTTAGCGACTTAAGTTTTAAGAACTCTTTGATGTTCGCCCTCATTGTTTGCGGATGTTCTAGATTTTCTTGACTTGGGTTGTTATTTTGTTGTTGATTTTCAGGGTGTTGACCTCCTACCTGTTGGCTCATAGGTTGAGAATTCTCGCGTCTTCCTTCAGGTCGTTGAGGTGGGGGTATAAAATTTCGTGGGAGGTGCATCCGAACTATTTCGGCTAACTCTGTCACACTTTGTTGGAGTTGTTCTAAACGCTCGTTCATATTGACTGAAGTCCGATTTTGCGTACTGCCACGAGTAGGAGCCAAATCTTAATCTACAAGAGCCATTAGTAGGGTTACCGACTAAACTTATCAATGTTAACTATCGGATTAATAAAGTAGTCATTTGCATAAACACACAAAAGGTCTATTACATATAACAGGAAGAGCTACCATCCAACTCGATTAATTTTTCCAGACTTCCCATCAAAAGAAACGGTGATAAAGCGTTCTTTCGATTGGAATTTCAAGGATAATTGGTCGGTTATTTTATGACTTAGCAAGGCATTACCATTTCCTACATCAAGCATAACATACGTATATCAGAAGACAGACTAATTTAACTAAGCGTTTAACTACACGAATTCCTATAGTTTCATATTCTATTGGAATGTTAATAAAGTCATGGAATCGCAACCTTCGAACATAAGTTATATAGGTCGGGGACAACTACTGTGTACGTAATCCTATAGCTCTGGGTTTTTAGGAAAATCCAAAAACTAAAGTTCTGATACCATCTCTGTCACGTCTCATTTTTAAAAATGGTATTCGTGACCGGCCAGTGAGTCAAGCTCACCCGAGACCCATTTTTCAAACCGTTTAAGGATTTTCAAAAATATTATTGAGAAAAAATTTAGCAAAAAAATAAGAATTTACAGACATACCCAGAACCAAACTAGCGTCATGAAGTATGTTAATTTTACAGGCGTAGATCTGAGTATAAAACATTTACATCTAAATACAACCAGGTACATGTGTCCTAACTAAAAACACAAAATGATACTTTCTTCATTTCGACCGTTCGGCATTCACCTTGCCCTGAAATACCACAATATAAATTTTATAAGCACAAAGCTCGTGTGAGTATACATATATCAATGTTACAGGTTTGCCATGGAATATCATCTCATCAACCTGTTTTGTTAAAACATTATTTTTCATAGACAATTTACAGGCATTAAGCCCCAACAGGGTTTTGTAAACAAGTTACAGGTATTGTTCCTTAGCAGGTTTTCCATAAATAGGTTACAGGCATTAAGCCCTACATACGATGACATGCTCATGGCTATGCCAAAATTACGTAGGGAGCGACCCTACAATCCTTTTCGTTAAGATATCATAACCAACAATTACCTGGCCATGATCCCATCCTTATACACCTCACTGTTCAACACCCTAGCGACTGGGCTAACACCATTCGAGCTATCATCATATACATATTTTCAAAATAGTCTCAACAGAATATTCATGTTTTTCTCAAACCAGGGATAATCACATTTTTCACAGATATATCCATGACAGGAAAGTTGTACAAAAAATATCATTTTATGCGAAAATACAATATTTTGCATTTATTCAAAACATAAGACGTTATTTTATGCGAAAACGCAATACTTTACATTCAAAACATAACAAAAAAACTCAAGTAACAAAGATATATGAGACTCACCTAGTTTTCTTAGGAATTTAATTCAATCAATCTCGTCTGGGCAAATCCAAACCTAGATGAACATATAAAATATTAATTTTAGTAAATTTCTCATAATCGAGTTAGCCTATTTTTATTTTCTGGTTATTTATTTCTTCTTAAGAATTCATTTGAAGTTCACTATGAAATTCTTATGTTTTAAATCTTCCTATTTTTCTAACTTTTTTATTTTATAAAATTATCATTTTAAAACTATAACTGTTACAAAAGAAAGATGAATATTAAAATCATGTAAAACTTCAAAATTTGTTATTTTGACAACTATTTATGTTATTAAGTCTTAGAGAAATTAATTAACCAAGACCCTCAAAGTACAAATTTTAATAAATTTTATTGTATTTTTGATAGCTTAACTAAGATTTTACAGTAAAAATATCTTTGTCTTTTAATATAAAGAACCTTGGTTATTTACTTTTATTCTTCTAAGGTTTAAAAGAGCAAATTTCTAAAAGAAAGAGTTAATTTCCTTTTTTTCTCTTTTACATGTAAAATTACAAAATATTGTATTTTAAAGGAAACTTTTAAGCTATCCTACTCTTTACTTAAATCAATAAAACTAATTTTGTTATAAAAAAAACTCGGTTTAATTTATAAAATGTTGAATAAAATTCCCTATTTTAAATTGCTAGATTTTAAAACTCTTATTTCTTCATAACAATTTTATCATTTAGTTTTTGTTTAAAAAAATCTTTTAACCCTTTTATATTTATATTAGCTTTCTAATAAAAGAAAAATACAACCAAACAGCCAAATTCACACAGGGCCATTAAATTAAACACACACACACACAGGTAACACGCCAACACACACACACACACACACTGTTACGCACAATGCCCACACACCCACTCATACCATTAGCAATACACACACTTATTGCACTCTCAAGCATGACAAAGGCTCTTGGTGGTGGCGTATGGTTCGGGTGGTGGTGGCATTATTGGTTATGGAAGAGAGAGGTGCCAAGGAGAGAGGGAGTAATAGAGAGAGGAATCGACGATGGTAAATGGTTGGAAGGGACGGCGACGGCGGCGTGGAGGTGGTCGGCGATGGGTGACAGAGGCGTTGCGACAGCGGTGGTGGCATGGCCATGCTTGGTGTGGTGGTTCGATTGTAGTTGAGGGGAGGGGCCGAGAGAGAGACAGACAGGGAGAGAGAGAGCAGAGAGACGAGAAAGGCGGAGAGAGAGACCGGCCCGACGGTGGGATCTGACTAAGGTGAAGAGCAAATCCCAACCCCTAAGCAAGGTAAACTCAGTCTCTCAGTGATAGTCACACTCCTCAACTAGGGAGGAAATGATAGAGTCTAGATCACCCCGGTGAAGTGAAGAAATAAATTCATACCAAAGTGAGATCCTAAAATAAAAAAGGACAGTCTAAGGAGAACTAGTAGAGGTCTAAGAGTAATGTGCCAGAGGAAGATGGCCCCCTAGTCAGCCAAGAGGAGCAAAAAACATATCAGCCCTAGAAACTCTAATTCAACCTGCCAACGCAAAGACCAACATCCCCTGCACACATAATCTCTATATAAAAGCGGTGGGAGGCCCCAACAAATCAGCAAAGCAAAAGGCAGAATATCTCCGGAGAATCCAACAAAGAGAATCCTAAGCCATTCCAAAGGAAACTCTACCATCGGATCCAGATGAAGCAAACCAACAGCTACATCCTTACTCTAAGAACCACCAAAGATCCACACCAAAAAATAAACAGGTCCCAACACCTATACGCAATATTCCTAACCCCGCAGGACCCACATTACACTTTCTAAATACGCAAACCCCAGTTCCATAATTGAAAGCAATCAAAACCAGTCGACTAGTTTTGTGAAAACCATTCTTGGAATTGAACCAAGAGTACTTCAACATTAGTAGCATTCTACCACGCTTCAATTTCTTCATAATAAGCATTGGAATCCCAACTTGGATGACATCAATTTCCACTCAAACCCACATATATCCTTGTATTACACACTTGCACTAAGGGATATTCCAAATTCATATGCACCACAAGAAATATGTTTTATATAAAATATAAATAGCGCTACCAACACAAAATATTTTATATAAAATATATATAATCAAAATACCAGTGCCACAAGAACCTATGCCAAACAGCCCAAAAAACGGGACCCACAGCCCTACGGACCCACCATTCAAAGACAGCTGGTTTCTCGGGCCAACCACCACTTACACTGTCCAGCCCATGGTATTCTTTGAAACTGGAACTAGCAAAACCACTAGCAGCAAAACCTGCACGCGTGACTCGCGTCACACACCAGGCGCCCATTCGGTGCAAACAAACTGAAGACCAGCTATATGTCATTATCTCACGCTAACATACAGCTCAGGTTTTGCACTCTAGCTGCACCTCAGGCAACCTGCAGACCCACACGCAGCGAGAAGCTTTGCACAGCCTCAATTTTGCCCAAAAGAAACTAATGGACCCACCAAGCATCCATGAAACAGCCTCAGTTTGGCCCAGCAAAGAGCCAAGAACTGCCAAACCACTGGTTTACGAAACCAGTTGGAAACCATTTACAACCCGCCCATTGTTTACTAAAAGAGCATTAGTACAGCCACGAGCCCACGCGCTTCCAAGCACGTTAGCTCCCACCCATCTTTCTCATTCGAAAACTACAGCTAGCCCCTTGTTTGCCAAGAAAATAGATTGGTTTTTGACTTTAAACAACCCATCTCTACAAAAACCATCAACTCACGAAACTTTAACAAATACACTATCAACATGCATTGGAAAGACCAAAGAAAGGCCCATCCACACCACAGCGCGTGAATTGATTTTGACTTCCACAAAGACCTACTGAAACAAACTCGAGAAACCCAGTTAATCCCACAAAACTCAGTTGTGTAAAACTTTCTTCACCAAACCATCGAGCCTGCTTCACCGAACCATAGGCGTACCCAGATATTTACAAAATCACAAAGTTCAACTTGCATCCCCATAAAACTATGGCAAAAATCACCGAAAATAAATAACAAGAACGGAGATAAGGGTCCAAAATACCTGTACCAGACACCTGGATCCGCGGCTTCATCAATAAGCTATTGAGCTTTACCTACTCTGTTTGGAGAAGTATAACTCTTCAAAACACAGAAAAACATAAACAAAATCCAGCGCCTATCTCTTTACCTTCTTATTTATTGTAAATCTTTTTTTTTAGATAATTAAATGTAACATAAATTTTTTTTTACATGTTTTCAAAGGACATATCCCAAGAGATTACAACAATAACCAAACAAAACAAATAACAACAAAAGCCATAAGACCCCACGCACAAACCACGAGGGAGAAATACACCAAAACCCCGCAGGGAAGAGCTACCAACATGCGGGACTAAAAGATCGTTTCTTCTTTTTCTTACCACTAGACTGCTTAGCCTGCTTACTCTCTCCATCAACCAGAGTCCCCAAATTCTTATCCTGGCTATTTTTCTTTTCCTTTTTCTTACGCACAAGCACACTGAAGGAGTTTGAAATAAGAGTTACATTTGCCTCTTGCTCCCTGTCACCCATCTCTGCTGAATTTGAAAATTCCAAAGCTACATCTATCCCTTACTCCCTATCGCCCACCTCGGTTGCCGATGTAAATTACACTGTAGGTGCGTCATCTCGGTGCCCCTCTGCCCCATCTAAAACAACTGGCGGAGCTGAGACTTTCTCAGTTCTAGTTCTCTCCACTGGAACCGAAGGGCTAGAAGTCCCAATACCCAGTTTATCATGGTTGACAATTCTTCGATTCCCAACTTGAATCCACTCACCATGGCCATCTTTCCCGTTACCGACTTCAATCCATTTAGCTTGAACCTTAGGAGTCTCTACACTTGCCTTTTGCACGGACTGCATAGTAAGTTTACACTTACTATTATCGTGAACGAAAACATGACAATTCGAACATATGTCAAGAAGACCTTGAAATTCCACACGAATAGTAACAGACTCACCTTCACATCTAATGAGGATCTCATGCTTCAAAGGAGTAGTGGCATCAATCTCAACACAAACTCGAGCATAGGAAATAAGAAGCTTAGATTCTGTAGCCCGATCCAAGAACAAAGGCACACCCAAAACACTAGCAATTCTGCTTAAGCACTGCGCATTCCAAAATTCTAATGGCAAACCATGGAGTTTGACCCACACCGAGATCTTAGCCATGACCTCCTTAAATAAACATAGACAACATCTCCATCATTTAAGGACAAGGAGTTTACCCGAGAAATGCCAAGGACCCCTTTCTAACACACTTTTCATAGCCTCCATACTCTGAAATTTAAAGAAATAAATACCTTTTATCATTACCAAAGACATCAGTTAACCCGAATTGAGACCATAAGGTCTTAGCTGTTGCCCTGACCAAAGAAAAGGCCAGGTTTACATCCAGGAAATAACCTACAAGGCATGCTTCCCACTCCTTATCATTAATAAATTCACTACCAATATCAACATAAGCTTCATGCTCTGGATTCCTTACTTCAATGTACTCAAGGCAAGAGTTAGAGAGGCTACGATTTGTCAACAAAGATGCCCAGTTTTTAGCCTGAGACAGGATAGGCTTTTTATCAAGCACAACATGTGCAGAATTTTGCCCTTCTCCCACATGTTCAATGTCCGAATTGGAATAACCAAATCCACTACCCAGACGACCTCTACCGTATAGGGTACCTCATCTATGGAAACCTCCACGGTTCCCTGGCATGGCACGAGGAGCAACAACACCAGAACATGAATAAAAAATGTCCATACCTGATATTGGAATAGTATCCCCTGGCGCTATGTGATCGCCATGGAAGCTACCCAATTTAGCCTCAATGTTTGCTATACGTCCCGTGCTAAGAGGGCTCAGACTTTTCCCAGCTCGCTTTAATGCCTCAATAGCCACTCTTTCAAAACAATTGTTTGCCTCAACTGAAACAAAGCTAGACGAAGCTTCAATACCATCGCTAACCAGACTGAATGTGCCGTCGAGTACTTGAGATTTCGCCCCAGCTAACTCCCAGACCGGCTCTGATACCTGGTCTCAAGCTTGAGGAGCTACCCTAGGCCAGAATTCTTGAGCGGGAGATGAACCCCCTAAACTTGAGATACCCATCGCATCGTCCCTTTGACGAAGCCGTAAAGGGGTCCTAACCTCTTGGTTCTCCATTGAAACCCTAGCGCGAGAGGGAACCCCAACCTTAGAAACAGCCAACACACCACCTTTCCCCTGGTTTCGAGTAGCAGGAACCCCAGAGATTTTCGTCACTTCGGCGCTCATGGACTACGTCTGAGAGATCTTCATGGAGTTCACATGGATACAATCCTTGTCCGATTGAATTCGCTGCTTAGAAATTGCCTCACTAATCACTAAACCCTTTCCTAGATCCTGATTTAGAGCCATACAAGAATAATCAGTCTTCATCTTTTGTGTTAGAGAAGAACCCTAGCATGAAGTGAAATCGCACCTTCACTCTCACTAAAATTCGCACCTAGTTACTGTAGCGCTCACATGTTATGGAGACCAGTTTTGTAAATCTTTTCTGTAAAGAGAGTGAGTGTTTCTCATTTATACACTTTATTTATTGTATTCAATGGTGAGTCACCCTATATTCTTTGAGTGAGTGAGTAAATCTCATCAGAGAAAAAAGTTCAAGAGAGATTAGAAGAAAATAAGAACCTTTTTTTGGTAATTAATTGTGACATAAAAGAAAAAAATACATGTTTACAAGGGGCAAACCCCAGGCCTTACATACCCAAAGCACAAAAGAAAACACAAGGGCTAAGCCCAAAGCTACACCAAAAAACCCAGTTTTAGGCTAAGCCGTAACCCAAAATAAACCAAGCCTTACAAAGATCGATGCTTCGGCCATAACTTAACAAAGAAATGGACGAGGAATCAACACCATATAATAACAACCCAAACAAGCTGCGCAAAACAGCAAACCAAAAAATCAAAAAAAATGAAGCGGGGAGATGGACTCCTGGTTATTAATGAATATTAATTTGGTTAATCAAATATTGAATCGAGGATGATTGATATGGATGTGATTAAGTTGGGCTTACACAGCTCCGCGGTGAAAGACCAAAAATTTACGCAAGATGGGTACCATGTTCCCTCAGGTTAGCCCCCGTAAAACGAACGTGATTGTGTCGTCGTGAGTTATAGAGCTATCTATTATCCAATAGTTTCGCGTAGCCTATTGGGAGAATAGGGAGGGATTTCTATAAGCTGCACCCGACGTCGGTTCAATATGAAATTAATGGAATGAATGGTGAATTTAATAATGAACCGATGGTAGTGATGTGGATTCACGACTGAGACTGTCGTGGCTTCAGTTCAATATTAAATTAATCAATTTTTATAAATATTGATATGATTAATTGGCTATTGAACCGAGGATAGTTGATGTGATTAAGTTGGGCTTGCACAGCTCTGCGGTGAAAGACTGAAAACTTGCGTAAGTTGGGTACCGTATTCCCTCGGGTTAACCCTCGTAAAATGGACTGGTGGTTGTCGCGGTGAGTTATAGAACTATCTATTATCCAATGGCTTTACGTAGTCTATTGGGGGAATAGGGAGGAATTTCTATAAGCTGCACCTAACATCGGTTCAGTATTTTGATTGATGAAATAAAAGTGACATGTGGATAGAGAATTTAAGAATGTGAAAGAAAGTAACAATTTTATAATAGATAAGAGGTGAATTAATAGCTAGGCAACTGATTGAGAAATAAATATAAAAGCAAGAATTAATGTATGATAAAGAAAAGGTGTAATTAAAGAAAAGGGAAATAATGAAAGCTTAATGGTTGAATAAGGATGAGAAGTGAGTTCATTGATAATCAGAGATGTGGTTCATTGATAATAAAATATACGAAATAATAGAAGACAAATCAAGTAAAGGACCATGTAAGGATAATAAAAATGAAAAAGAACTTGAATGAGAACGAAATGATAAAGTGAATAAAGAACTGATGAATGGAAAGAAAAATTAACAGTATATGATGAATAAGTGGTGCATTAGTAGTTGGTAACTAATTAAAGAGAAAATAGAAAAGCCGTAAACTGAGACCAGCCGTAAACTCGGAGGTCTTGTGTTCGACTCTCGCTGGAAGCACCCTGAGTTAATCGATACTTGTGGTTTGCGGGTGATTACAAGTATTCGGAGGTTTACGCCTTAAGAGTGGAGAGCACCTTAAGGTGGTTCCTTCGTCATAAAAAAAAACTAAGAAATGAAGAAAGAAAAGTAGAGAAAAGGAAAAAGTAATCAATAGAAAGATAGTTTACTAAGTGAATAAGAAAGGTGTAAAGGGTCTAGTCATAAATTTTGAGAAGCAAAAAATTTAAATTTAAAATGAATTCTCACGCCCCAAACTCCGGGTCACGTGAAACACCCACAAACAACCAACCCGAGAATTCTCTCAATATAAAACATACATGCACTGTATATAAATGCCCAACGACTTACATTACACGGTTCTAACACCGAAAAACATATTATAGCATACATGTTTAAAACTAGCAAAAAGAAAGACTACGGCACTTTTAACTCTCTAGCAATCCCGGATCAACCTGCGTGACCGGTACCTAAAAAATATTTCAAATTCCACATTGTGAGCCAAAGCTCAGCAAATACTAGACAACACATGCAGTATAAGCTAAACATGCTAAGAAAACGAGGTGTAGTTTTAGACTCTCTTCCAAGCCTCTAAAATGAGTTTTCACATGCAACGGAAAAACGAGGATATAAACCATCTTTTGACTCACTCATAGGAGCCCTAAAAATAGTTGAAAATGGATTTTTAGATCGCGATTCGCACGACTCTAAAAAAAATAATTTTAAAAAAATGGTCTATCCGTCCCACAATGCAGTTCATGCAATCCATGTAATTTCTCGGACTTCCACTGAAGAACCGCAGCTTCCATCTAATGCAACATACGCAACCCGTGAAACGCACACCACGCGCGCAACCCAGTAGCACACTAAACGCATGCAACCCGTGCAACACATATCTTCACAGACTTTCACCGTAGGACCATATAGCCCTCATCACACATCTTAATGGACTCACCGTATGACCGTTTTTCGCCCCAACTAATGCCTTGTTGACCAGGGTCAACGAATCTTCACGGACTTTCACCGTAAGACCATTATTCGTCCTCATCACATATCTTTATGGACTTTCACCGAGGGACCAAAATTTACCCCACATATGCAATACAGATACAAATCTACGTATCAACAGGCATCCCAACACATGCCAAAACCACGGGATAAAACTGCATACAACAGGATAACGAAGCCCAAAGCCCTAAAGGCACCAAGACCACAGAGGCCACTTACCCGCATACCATGCACAAGAATAAAACTATCCACAGTTCTATATGCACAAAAGCACCTATAACCAAGACGTTCCACATAAAGACACCACATAACCCAACACGACATCACAAGCCACACACCGTCATACGTTCACCCGAACGATCCATCCACACATCGGGACCTGTCCACACACCGGGACAACAAACATGTAACCCGAAGGCCAATACCTGAACCTCCCACAGAAGGGTTCTCACCAAAACCCACCTTTAAACCGAACCACTGACCCACACGTCCCGCATATAACCAACACGCACACAACCGTGCCACAACACTCAAAACTAACCATGCACGTCACACCCAAGGACGGCACCACAAAAACACCCGAGGCCAGGACACGACCCCCGAAACCACCGCGCGACCAACCGAACCCCAAAAAGGCATCCAACAGTATTTCAATTGACCAACCCCATAATCAGTCAATCGAATACCATTGAAAACCAATTGAAAACCAAGAAACCAACCACTAAAACACCCACACGAAAATAGCCCAGGTCTAGTCGACTGGACCCCAACCCCCAATCGACTGAACAACACACTAAAAATGCCAAAAATGCCAAAAACACACTATCCAGTTGATTGATCCTCACGGTCCAGTTGACTGAACCCAAGAACCCAGACTCCAGTCGATTGAGCTAAGGCATAAACAGGTTCTGAGCTACGGGTTTGGCTCTCCAAACCTCGAATCAATGCCTCCAAACACCCATCCAACACCCTCAGACATCCACACACCCAAGCCCAACATCAAAACCACGAAAAAAACACCCGACACCCAATTTCATCCACCGAAATCGACAAAAAATGATTTTTAGCCCAAAAATTCAACTTTGAAACAAAATCATATCTACAGCAATCTAACCAGTAAAAACACACACAATTACACGTAGCACCCTTATAAGACATGAGAGTCTAAGATCCTACCTCGGTGAGTTAAAAACTCAATGCTTCGAATCACGTGCAAAATCGAGTTTTGCTGGAATAAAATTTCGTCCAGATGAACGCGTAGCCCACCGTGCCAAAAGCAATGATCCACTGTTGAATCGTTGAAAATCGAGCCCCAGGCCCCCTAGAAGTTAGAGAGAAGACAAAGAGAAAATGGAGAAAACTTATTTGAGAAATTTTGAAAATATCTTTTGAAAATATCTAACTCCAGATATTTATAAGTCTCCAAAATATCTTTTTTTAAAATTTTTCAAAATTTGCATCACAACGCCCCACGGTCCCGATAACCTATCCCGCATGCATATCTAAACCCGATCATGCATCAAAACACGTAAAAATATGCTACAACAAAAACACCTAACGTGCGTCGAAAAACGCCGAAAAAAAAAACAGGTCAGGGTCTCACATTAATATAGATATTTTAAAGTTGACTACAAAATGGAAGAATGTGAGCTATAAAACGTGAATAGAAAAAAAGAGAAAAGAATAAATGAAGATTGTTGCATAATGTTTTGCTCACGCACACTTCACAAATCATGTATGTCTTTAGTCTTATCCTACGAGTTTTGGCTCAGGTTGTATGTAATTAACCTTTTACATGTGTTGATAAAAGAAGAATAAGCAAAGATTGGGATCTTTAAGAATGCATTGGAAGAAAGGAGCAAATTTTAATTATTTTGATTTATAGATGTAATCATATATATTTATTTAAATCTCATGTATTTGCTTCAAAGTATTATATTGGAAAACTTCATAGAAACAATGAGATTATATTTGATGAATGAAATAAGTATACGAATTCAATGAGATGCATATCCGATCTAATACTCTTGGAAATGGATGTCATAGTCATGAAATGAGACTTGTTAGTCATTTGTAGTTTAATTCTGTATAGCCTATATATATATATATATATATATATATATATATGAGTTAGAATCAAGGAAGTGCCTAAGTATAGAATGTTATTTGGATTCAACAGGTTTATAGGAAATTTGGAATAGTTCGAAAAACAGAGGAGACTCTGCCCAAATTTTTAGTTTTTATACTTAGAATATCTTTGAAGTTTAGGAAAGGAACTTTTTAAAAACAAATTACATTCTAATGTCTTTCTTTAAAGGAGATTCAAACCATAAATAGGGTTTTAAAGAAAAAGTCTCCTCGGTGATTCGGTAACGTTGCGTTATTAAGTGGAGTTCACGTGACACAGGGTTCGAGGTGTGATAGTTTTATTCCATTTAAATTAGATAAATAATAATTTAATGTGACTATATAATGAAAAACGACCATACCAAGAGATTAGAACCATGTTTTGAAAGTTGTACTCCATGCTTTAACTTGTTGTACTTTATGATACGTTGGTTGGTACATTGCCATGCTTAGTGTTATGCCACACTATAAGTAGTTGTATTTTGAGGTATATGTTATACTATTTTGGGCATTGTCATCATTACATTCATAACATGTTGGAGTCCATCATGTATATATTCATACCATTGTGGGTTTGCAATTATTGGAGTTATCATTTCTTCGGTTCTTACTTTAGGGCGTCCCTAATTGTTGGTTTTAAAAAAATATTTTGGGATATATTTTCTGTGTACACCCTGGGTACATTCCCTATGTATGAAAATTATTTAAGATAAATTACACTTACACCCCCTCTATTTAAGGGTAATAACACTGACACCTCCTCTATTTTTTAAAATATTACTGCACTTCCTTACATTTTTATTTTTGTAACACTTAAACCCAAAATTTAACTTTCATTAATTGTGCTAATAGAAATACTGTTTTAACAGTGTTTTTAGTATTTTTAGTTTTTTTATTTAATTACAAAATATTATTTAAAAAATTTTAATTAAAAAATAAAAAATTACTAAATATAAAATAAGTAACATAAAATTTAATTTATTAATTTTACTAAATATTTATTTTGATAACTAAATATATTTATTTTGATAACTAAATATAAAATAAGTAACATAAAATTTAATTTATTAATTTACTAAATATAAAAATTTAATTAGAAAATTAATTAGTAACATAAAATTAATTTTTTTTTATCAAAATTAAAAAATTAAAATTAAAAATAAATTAATAAATTAAATTTTATGTTACTTATTTTTGTATTTAGTAATTTTTTATTTTTTAAATAAAAATTTTTAAATAAAATTTTGCAATTAAACCAAAAAAACTTAAAAAATTAAATATTGCATAACTTTTAATTTTTACTTATTGGGACTGCTACCATCCATTCCAAACCCAACCGTTTTTGTTTATAATTTTAAATTTTAAATTAATAAACATAAATTCTATTTTAATTTATAAATTATAATTTGAAAAAAAATCCATCTTTTACTTAAAATTATAATCAGATATTATCAAATTTTTTATTAGTGTGATACATATTAATACCGATAAAATATCATATACCGCTTTAAATTTCTTACAAAAAAATACTTGTTTATTCTTTAAAACAATATTATCCACCAATAAGTAACTTAGTACAACATAAATATTTATCTAACCGAATATTTTAATTAATTATTATAAAATAATTTATAATTTTATTATTTATGTTGTGATAGCTAACTTAAAAAGAAAAAGAAACATAAGAGATAAAAAATAAATCTTTTTAAAAAATTATTATAGGCTCTGTACGTACCTTATATTTTTTACGAATTAAAATGATAGAAAATTAAATAATTAGTTTATTGATATTTATTTAAAATTGTACCTACAAACCAATAACAATTGATGGGATGCGGTATAGAAGTGTTCAAAAAATCGTTAGAAATGTTAAATTGATTCGGATCAATCCAAATCGTATGATTTGATTATGTTTTTTTGGTGAATGATTGATTCTGACTTTAAATAATTAGGAACAATTCTTTATAATTTGATTTACAGATTAAATTTCAAAAAATCGTCTAGAACCGAACCGATCCGTTGCCTATTAATACTATTTATATTATGTATTATATATAGAAAAATTTTAAAATATTATTTATTTTATTTTACAACTTCTCTTTTTATTATTATTTATTTTTTTACTTTTCTAATAACATCGTAATATTATATAATTCATAAACTATTAGTAATAAATGAAAACGTAATATAATATAATTTATAATTTATAAAAACATGAATCTCTTTTTATGAGAATATAAAAAAATAAGTGACAAAATAAAATGCAAAGTACAATCATATAAATAAAAAAATAAAAATTTAATTATAAACAAAAACCTCTGGGTTTGGAATGGATGGTACCGGACCCAATAAGTAAAAATTAAAAGTTATGCAATATTTAGTTTTTTTAGTTTTTTTTGTTTAATTACAAAATATTATTTAAAAATTTTTAATTAAAAAATAAAAAATTACTAAATACAAAAATAAGTAACATAAAATTTAATTTATTAATTTATTTTTATTTTTAACTTTTTTATTTTGATAAAACATTTAATTAGTAACATAAAATTAAATTTTTTATCAAATTTTAAAACTTAAAAATAAAAATAAATTAATAAATTAAATTTTATTTCACTTATTTTTTTATTTAGTAAATTTTTATTTTTTAATTAAATATTTTTAAACAAGATTTTTTAATTAAACAAAAAAAAACTAAAAACACTAAAAATACTGTTGAAATAATGTTTCTGTCAACACAGTTAACGGAAATTAACTTTTAAAACTAAGTGTTACAAAAATAAAAATACAAGAGAGTGTAGTGATATTTTTTTTTTTTGTAATTAACAAATGCATAAAGTGTTGTATGAAATGTATCGTAGTGAATTTTGTACCGTGAGATTTGTTGGAGAGTTTGGAGTATTTTCTTTTAGGCTTTAGCTCATGGCTTGCCACAGGTGATGAGAAAGTTTTTGAAGAAGAGATCCCTTACGAAGAAGGATACGACAATTAGGATGAGTTTTCAGAGCAAGCCGATACTGATGAAGCTTAGATGAAGATTCATGTCATCTTTTTGTTTCTTTTGTTCAATTTCCAAGTGCTTATTGTAAATTTTGTAATTTTTTTGTGAAATTGGAAACATTTATATATACTTTGGCTGGCATTGAACTTCAATGATGTAATATTATAATGCATATATATGAATAAATAGTTAGAATATTCCTTTGTTTATACTTATGTATATCTCGATGTAGCAGAAGCCGGGGCGTCATAATTTGGTATCAGAGCCTAGATTTAGTGAACCTTCAGGCCTTGAGTTATGGGAGACTACGAGTTTTGTAGTGTAAAAACTCTGTAGAATGTTTATATTATTAATTTATCGCTCATAATTCTAATAACTTAAAATCCTAAACTTAAGTTTTTTTTTTCTGATCTTCTCTTCTTTTAGGATGGCATTCGACGTAGAACTCGATGAGGGACTGTGGTCAGCATCTAAATCAGAAGACTCAGACCCAAGGAGCAAGACCTGATTGATGATATCCCTTTGGCGTGAATCTTTCTAGAAGAGTAGCAAATCAACGAAGAAGAAGAGGCAGAGGAGGCAGAAGAGGAGAACAATGACGAAGAAGAGGGAGAAATTGTTATCCTAATTACCCCAAAAAAATTGTTATCCTTTATAATCAGCTGGAGGCACAACTGTCGAAATCAGATGAAGTAGCGAATGTAGCAATATACCAGAGCCATCAGACTATCGTAGAGACTCTCGCGTGGGGGAATGAGTATATGCCAAAGTCTTTCCTAGAGGATGCGAAAGTGGAAAAAGCCTGAGTTTTTTCCTCGATACATGGGACTGCTGAGAGTTGTAGAGAGGTGTGATGAGATTACATTCTGTCTAGATGTACCACCCAAATTCAAAGAACGTCTTGGAGATATGTCGGAATCAAAATGGTTGCAAACTCAGAGGCTGAGAGACGAGAGAGGAATAATCAACCCGGAGATTGACTTCAACAACTCAAAAACTTACAAGGAGATACCAGTGGCTATAACCGAAAGGGCTCGCATGGGACCAACCGACATACGACACATAGAAGTGCAGTGGTGCTGCTACGGCATTTGCGAAGTAACCTGGGAGTGCGATTCAGTCGTCCACTATTTCTACCTACATCTGTTTTAGTTAGGCCTCAGTAAGTTACGCGTTGTATCGTTTCTTTTGTTTGGAAGTTGTATATATTTTGTGAACCTTTTAAAAACCTTGTATTAACTATGTACCCGAGCTTAAATTGTTGGGAATGTATACTAAAAAGTCATGCTTTTTATGTATTTTATTCTGGATCCCTGACATATTAATGAGAAACATTTGAGATGGTTTTGCATTTATGATTTTATATTTACATTTGAGATGTATGAATGCATAGTCTGTATATTCTGTCTAGTATTTGACTCGGTGCATGCTGCACAGAAGATCGGGTCAAAGGTTCTGACAGATTATACAAGTAGGCTCACAATCGCAATGGACCTAGGCATTCCATTGATACGATTGTAGTACATCATTATAGTAGCTGGTCTTAGCTAGGTCGAACTGATCGAATTCAGGTTTTGAGAATTCGATGTTCGAGCTCGATGTGCTAGTACACTTGGAGTGTATTAAGCGGGATCAACGGGATGATCGATTCTATGCTGACTATATGAATTTGATCCACATCCCGTATTATTATGTATTGCACGAACTCTTAATCCCGAAGTGATTGATTTATTGTGTTCAGATTATGTACAGTTCTTTGAGTCATCAATGGTTGAGATTTTCTCCATGAGATCAACAATAGCGATGAGTTGGGTACTGGCATTGTTTGTCCAATGATTGATAATCAGCTAATAGAAACCACGTCCGATTTACGTTAAGGAGTTCCCCTCGTGTTCTTTGCTTATAAGTTTGATTATCCTAAATCTGTAGAGCGAATTTTTGAATCTAGCATATCAATAGGTTAAGCGGCGCAGTTGCGTGAAAAAGAGGATAATTAAATCGCATTGTCAGTAACCTAATTTATTTATCGAGAATCCATATCTTAAACGTATGGAGTATTCAGTGCATTTGATAATTGAAAACTCAAAACATAATTTGAGTTAGGACTAGGAGTTCAGTCAGGACCTTTAGTGGAATAAGTTCTGGTTCGTGTGAGAAATGATCTAACTCGAGGATAGAGTTAGGAATATCCGATTTTCTCGTACTGTTAGCCCAAGTCCTATACTTTCTTATGATCCCTCACGTAACCCATTATACGCATGGTTATTTTTCTTATTGGTTTCGGTTATTATTTAATTTAATTTGAATGACGATTTTGCCGTCGGGGACATTCAAAAATTAAATTAAATTGTTGGATAATGGTTTTAGAATTTGGCATACCTAGGGATTACTCCCTAGGTGGCCGGCCCTAATAGGGAGAAGATTGGTTTATTTTATGTTAAGTTTATATTCTTTCTTATTCTTTTAGGAAAGTGTAGATATATATACATAATATAATATATTCTTTTATATTATAAAAAAGAGGCTTCAAAGCAAAAATCCCAAATTCTCCTAACCTAGCCGCCACTCACTCTCTCCCTTTTAGCAATCCATATTTTGCCTATTGGAGATAAGTGTGAAAAGAAACCAAGGCAAAAATACATGAAGATCCGAATCGGTGCCCAATCGCCAGAATCGTCGCGTGCGTCAGGATATATATGAGAAGATCATTGGGTCGTCTCGGATCATTGTTCGGCATCAAAGAAATTTGTTCAAGATTTTTGAAGGTATATTTAATCATAAAATATCAGATTATTTTATTATTTTTCATGAAAACTGCACAACGTCGTTTTTTACGGTCACGACGTCGTTCATCGAAATTTTTTCGCTGCGCGACTCTAACAATGGAATCAGAGCAAGGCTGCATTTTTCATGAAAAACATGTCTCCTAATCTTTGTTTTGCAGTATACGCCGTTATGATCCGGCTCATTAATCGATTGAATGTATGGTTATTTATATCGTATTTTGACCGCGTATCTTGACGATTTTTAAATCGAGATTACGTTCAATGTAAGCCTCGCAAGTAGAGGCATAGGTCATACGATGTAATTTATATTTCATTCAATTTATTTTTTTGAATTTATCTTGTAAATCGAATCACATAACGGAGATCGTAAACGGGGAAGAAAGCAAGAAGGAGCGGCGGCAACCTGTGCGGACAGCGCACTGTCACTGCATTCGGCAGCATTTTTCGAGGCTTTCGGGAATATTTTTCGAGGCAATTTTTTTGCTAGAATTAAGTTCAATACGTTAGCTTTCCAACGGTGGTTCGATAGCGGCAAGGCGACGATGGGAAGGGGTCCGGAAAAATTTTCAAAGAAGGTGCTGCAAAATCCCGCCATGAACAGTGATGCGATTTTTGAGGATTTTTTGGGGTACTTCTGCTTCGAATTTTGAGGCAATTTTTTGCGGAGATCTGGTTCGGGATGTTAGAAAGCTCCAGTAATTTTTTGAGACACTTTTGGGTCCGGGAGACGCGCCAAACAGCCGCTGGAAGTTGGTTGCGCAAAGCTGGTACACAGCAAAATGTTTGGTAGGGTGAAGGGGCAGTTTGGGCTTCTTTTTTAGACTTTTTTTGGCGATTCAACGGTGGTTTCGGGCTGTGACGATGGTCCGGGGGCTGAGAAAGAAGGTCGTGTCTCTGACGACTCGTTTAGGATTTCAAAACCCTAACCGTTTAATCTTTAATCCGAGGCCGTCGGATTAAAAGATTAAATGAAAGATCCAGATCATAACGACTTTTATTTATTTAATTGTCGTTGTTTTAATTAATTATTTATTTATTTTATTTAATTGCGTGGATGAATTTTATTTTATTTATTTTTTTTATGCATGATTTTAATTATCGAAAATATATTAGGAAAAATAGTTTTATAAAATAAATAATCCTAGAATTTTTAAAATAGAAAAATAAATAGATAATTATTTATTTAATTTTTGTGTTAAAAATTAATTAAGGTTTTTTTTTAATTAAAGCCCGGATAATTAATTTCTTTAACAAAATTAAATAAGAAAAGTTTTTGTTTCTTTTATTAAGATTAAATAAGAAATATTTTAATTGATTAAAATCAAATTTATTTTAATCGAAAATTAAAATGTGTTTAATCGTTTAAAATGAACAAAAAGTAAAAACTCTCATTTTTTAAAATATTAAGTGAGAGAAGGGTTTAGCCACAGATAAATCTTACGGTCTCCATTACACGTTCGTAGGAGATGTGGTTATAGCTCGCGCACCGATTTCAACTTTCGGTCTCCCTAAGAAAGTGTTATAATCATGGTATCTCCGATACGAATCTTCGAAAGAAGTAAATTTAAAAATAGTGCGAAGTAGGGTTTGCTCACACCGGGCCCAGGGTTTTGACACGGTATTTTCAAATTAAGGGTAATGGTTATACACTTAACCCGTGAATAAAAATATCCTCCCTAAGGAGTCACTATTTTTATTTGTGGGGACCAAAATTTATTGGCTATTTAATTTACATAGAATGTCCTATATCAAGGAATGAAAAATCTAGTAGTTCTTTGTTCGTTAATTGTTAGACGTCCACACTACGTGGCCTATCAATTGATGTGACTCTAGGCTAGTGGTTTTTTATTATGATATTTGATTTTGGCAGTAAATTAATAGAGTAGCATGTCTATCCAGACGAGTGTTGATTAGTAGACGTCCACACTACTTGACCTGCTTAATCGCGAAGGATTCGGGCTTCCAATAATTATTTTTTAAATAAAAGGTTGAGGGACCCTAATTTGATAAAAGAGTTAAAAAGTTTTTCTCTTTTGTTTCTCAGGATTAATAATGGGATCATTCAATCCACTTGCAAAAATTTTCAAGAAACATAAACCAACTGGACCAAACTTTATCACATGAAAACGGAACCTCGATATTGTTTTGACATCTGACGACTATATGTTTGTATTGCATGCCCCTGTCCTCCCATTCCTCATAGTGGATCTACCGAACAGGAGATCCAGGATTATGAGAAGTGGGTGAAGGCTAATCGGATGGCTAGTTGTTACATCCTGAAATCTATATCGGATGTTCTGCAAAGCAGCATCAATCTGTGGCATCTGTAGCTGAGGTCATGTTGAACCTTACAGAAATATTTGGTGATCAGGCTCGGGCAGCAAGGCAGGTGACCATGAGGGTTCTCATGAACACAATCATGGCTAAGGGTACACCTGTTAGGAACCACGTTTTGAAGATGATCTGTCTTCTTAACGACCTGGAGGTCTTTGGAGCAGAAATCGATGCGGAATCCCAAATCGATATCGTGCTCCAGTCACTGCCTGATTCGTTTCAACAATTTCGCCTAAACTATACTATGAACAAACTCGATTTTTCCCTGGCAGAATTGTTGAAAGAACTACAGGCAGCGGAAGGTGTTATCTGCAAGCCAACCTATGCATTTGTTGCTGAAAAGGCTTCTACTTCTAGACCAAGAGGTGGCAAGAAGAAGAAAGTGCAGCAACAAAAAAATACAAAGAAGGTTGGCAAGACTAAGCCATCACTTGCCAAGGCGAAGGTAAAGGCGCCAAAGGGCACGTGCTATTTTTGTCAGAAACCAGGACACTAGAAGAAGGACTGTCCTGACCGCAAGAATAAGCTAGCTGCAGGTATTGCTTTTTCTCTAATAGTTGAATCATGTTTAGCGGTTATATCTACAGAAACCTGGTGTGTAGATACGAGAGTCACTAATCATGTCTGTAATTCTTTGCAGGAGTTCTAGGTAACCAGGCAGCTTAGAGATGACGAGGTCTACCTTCAGATGGGGAATAACTCCCAGGTGTCTGTTGTTATAGTGGGAGAAGTAGTTCTTTATTTTAGTAATAATAAGTGTTTAATTTTGAAGAACATTTTATATATACCCCGAATCAAGCGAAACTTAGTTTCGATTTCCTGTTTGGGGAATGATGGATATTGTGTTTCTTTTAATAAGTTTTCATACAATATTATGGTTGAAAAATGCTTTTTATATTTTACACCCTGCTATTTCTACTAATAAAAATAATGAGGTGAATAATTTACATATTTTACTACTTAAAAAGAAAATTTCATTCTTAAACCAAATACTACTTTAGCATCTTTGTTTAGACCATGTTAATCTAAAAAGGATACAAAGGCTGGGTGAAAATGAACCTTTAGGTTCATTGGAAGTGGAGGCATTTCCAGTCTGCAAATCCTGTTTAGAAGGTAAGATGACCAAGAGACCGTTTACAGCCAAGGGACTTAGAGTCAAAGAAGTGTTAGGATTGGTTCACTCTGATTTATGTGGTCCCATGAACATTCAGGCAAGAGGTGGGTATGAGTATT